>JASVEL010009785.1:0-181936 GCA_032618575.1 Nicotiana noctiflora
CAGCATGATATAAGGGTCACCTAGCTCTATAGGTTTCCCTAATACTTCTACATATTTGCACAAGGCCCCAAACATGGCTACCAGCCCAACTACATCGTTATAAGCTCATTCACAGTCATAATACACAATAAACTATCAGTCAGGAAGGACCAAGTCCAATCCCCCAATCATAATGTCACCACGCCCGTCACATGACGTGTGTCTCGTCTCAACATAGCACTGTAAAGTGCAAGTACGGGGTTTCAAACCCTCACTACATTATTTACTACCACCACTCACCTCGATTTTGTAGAAGCCTTAGTCCGCCTTACGCTTGCCTTGCAATTCAATCACCTCGGATGCCGAATCTGCTCAAAATCAATGAGAATACATCAATATAGGCTAATTAGACACAACCCATTCGAAATAACTCAATTTGCACCAAAACCCACAAAGTTGTCAAAACCCGACTTTTGATACGCTTCTCATAAAATTACGAAAGTCACATATTCGGAATCCTTGTCTCAACACGAGTCTATGCATATAAAATTTACCAAAATCGGACTCCGTTTGCCCATTCAAATCATTGATTTTCCATAATTTAGGCCTAGGGCTAAAATCCCCCATTAATTCTTCCAATTTCAGTGAAATAGAGAAGGATTCTAAGATAAAAACACATATTTGAACCATAAAACTTACCTCCGATGATAACCCGGTGAAATCCCAACAATTTCCCTTCACTTTTGCTCTCCAAGACTCAACAATGGAGGTTTTCAATTAATGAGTCGCGGATGAAATGCCAATTAAAAACCTTCTATCCAGATTTTTTAACAAAATACTGTTCACCTGCATTACTTTTCATAAGACTGTTCACGGGTACTATTCAAGGGTACTGTTCATTGCAGCAGCTTTTTTCTCTAAATTGTAGCACAACCATTTTTTACTAAAATGGCTCTAACTCCATCATACAAAATCGAAATTAGACAATTCTTTTTTTATAGCTCCGTAATTTTGATACAGATCTAGTGGTTCAAACAAAACTGAATTTGGAGCTCATTTGCTCATTTCAATACCAATTTTGCTCGTTAAACAATTAACTCACATATTGCGTCAAAAACCCAATCGCGACTTGATGAAATTAAACCAAAATTTTCAAATCAGCCATATAATTCATGTTAAATTCTCGAAGTCTCGAAATCGAATTTGGATCTCTAGAACTAAAAATAGACCTTTGGATCATTACATTTATACTCAAAACGGCAAAATCTTCCAAAAATGACCCGTTGGACATCCGAAACAAACCCGAGACCCCCGAGACCTCAACCAAATATACAGACATGATCTATTACCTCATTCCAACTTGCTCGAATCATAAAATCACTATTGTTAATATCAAAATCATCCGCTTTCAGCAAATTCAAGTTTAAGTTTAACTATAACTTTCAAAATTCTTATTCGATCAAAAACCCGACCAAACGACGTCCGAATGACCTGAAATTTTGCAGACATATCCAAATTCACCTAATGTAGCTACTGCAACTATTGGAATTCCATTCCGACTCCCGGATCAAAATTTTACCTACCGTTAGGATTTCGCCAAAATTTAACCTTAGCCAATTCAAGCCTATTTCTACACCGGACCTCCAAATTCCATTCTGATCGCTCTCCTAAGCCACAAATGACCTCCCAGAGCTGACCAAATCATCAAAATTTTATTCCGAGCTCTCTAACTCACAAGTCAATATCCGGTTGACTTTTCCCATCTATTCCTTCTTCTAAGAGACTATTTGTCTCAATTCCAACCAAACTTAATCCGAATTGACTCAAACTCACCAAACATACATATTGAAACATGAACAAGCATATAACGGGAAAAATAGGGTAATAACTCGCATGATGACGGGCTGGGTCATCACAGTTCTTTCGCAGATGGCGAGACGTGGTGCTAGGCGTTAATATACCTATTTATGTGTAAATCTTATTACTAAATTATCGTGGAGTTAAAAATCATAGTTTAACTGGTGTGTACGATATACACCTAACCCTATAGGAAACCATATCTCTAATGTAGTATACGGATTACTGGCTAGCTTAGAATATGATTTAACAGACTACAATCACATATCATACTATCGTGGTTTACAAATTCTGCAAACCTCATGTGGTTTCTTTCTATTAATAATACGAGAACCTCAGTCAACATGTATTTTATTGTGATACGCATTACATATATGTGAAAAGATTAATGTATTATTCACTAAAAACCTTCAAAGATGTATAAACCAATATTACCTAGTGGACTATAAACAACAATATCAAGATGTTACTACAACTTTACACTCCCATTTCCTGAATGATTGTCTACTAATCGTATAATCCGGCATAAATCTTAATCTTTAGTCGAAGTGTTGGATATACATTGTATTACAACCACGATATATAAACGGAAGGTTCTATGACTACAATCGTATTACATTACTCTCAATCTGTTATGACTGCAATCGTATTAGTCAAATGGACTTATGTGGTTGTCGTAGGCCAATGCGTATGTGGTTGTCGTAGGCCGATGCGTCCTACTAGAATCGTATTACATTACTCCCAATCTGTTATGACTACAATCGTATTAGTCCAATGGACTTATGTGATTGTCGTAGCCCGATGCGTCCTAGTATATGAATGAAATCATATTCATTCACGGTAAATTACCAAATAACAACCACGATATATAAACGGAAGGTCCTATTACTATACTCCCATTGTAGGAGCAAGAGGAAGTTCATTGTGTGGGCGTACAAATAATGAACTTTATTTGTTAGGGTTGTCATATATAATCCTATGTTAGGGTTACATCATTTGTAACCGATGTTTGAGTATCATATTACACAACGTCCTACTACAACTACAATTCATTACTACAATTAATACCAATGTTACTATCATTTACCAATATATATCCATACATGTTGATTGGAAATTAATGTGATTAACCAAAACATTACACTTCCCAAAATCATGGGCTGTATTTCACTATTATTCTTTCTCAATTTATTAATCCTTGATGGGGTAGATTAAAGATATTTAGATCTCCAGCCTCTAGCCCTTTTTCAGGCTTCTAATGGCCTATTTATAGACTAGTTTTGGTGAAAATTGGGGGGAGGGGGAGGGGAGAATTCAAATAAGTTATTCCCAATCCCCTCCCCTTATTCTTTCAATTTTATACAGATTAGTTCATTAAGAGTGTATCGAAATACCTTCAAGCCATTGCTAGAAGGTTCTAGGCAATTCTATAGTGTTCTCGTATTGGGAAAAAACTTTTTATGACCTGGCAAGACACGAGGAACATCAAACAAAAAAAAATTATTGAGGAGAAGATACGAAGAAGTAAATGAGGCACGAGGTGAAATTCGATTAAGAAGTCCCGTACCTATTTAGAACAGGTGAGAACGTAACTACAGAGATGAAGGAAAGTAACATTGAATAGACATGAGCTTCGTATCTGTTCAATACATCCAACGGATATGAGCTAAAAAAGCATTTAAAGCATGGATCTGAAAGCAGAAAGAAGTCCAGATTCAGTCATTAAACGCCCAATACGTTGAAGAATTGGCATTTAATGAAAATGATTGTGTAACGACTTACGTAATGCTATTTATTGCCCATTAAAACTTACGTTTTATCCCTCCATCTAGAGTAGCTATAAAAGGAGGAAGTTATACCCATTGTAACAAGAACAGTCACAGGAATACAACCTTTTTTACTGTCTATTCTGATTATTGAAAGACTACTACATTTGTTTTTCGGTCTCTTGATTATCAGTAACCCGATTTCTCTATTATTTTCTAGCTTTAATCGAAGTTCAATATTTTGGTTAAACAAATTGGTTATGGTACCGGGAATCTGATAATCGATTCTTTTTAGAACTTATACGTTTCATTTATTGTGAACATCATGTCACACCATACATTGAACGTTATCAGCGGCGGAGAGGATATCTATGGAATAACGTATACAACGTCACACAAAATTTCTAAGGTGGTTATTACGCACGGGAAGCGAGTACGCCAAACCTTGGAGGATGAAAGCTTGATTTTTGATGATACAGACACCGAAGGAATGATCACCCCTAACAACGATGCACTGGTTATTTCTTTACTCGTGCACGATATTGATGTGAGGCGAGTCTTAATCGATCCGGGAAGCTCTGTCAACATCATCTTACTAAAAGTACTACAAGAAATACAAGCTGAAAATATGATAATACCTAAGGCTCATATATTATCAGGCTTTTATAATACGAATGTGATAACGATGGGAGAAGTAGTCTTAACAACTTAGGATGTAGGAGTTGTTAAAGAAACCAAATTTCAGGTAGTAAATATAGAAATGGCTTATAAGTTAATCTTGGGGAGGCCATGGATTCATGATATGGATGTTGTTCCTTCTACTCTACGTCAAGTCATCAAATTTCCGTCGCCTTGGGGAGTACGACAAATCCGAGGGGATCAACGAATAGCCAGGAGTATCAACGATGTAACAGATACGAACTTCGATGAGGCAGTTGAGGGCGACAAAAGTCAAAATTCACTTAAAAAATAGATTTAGATTCGAGGCCCGATGTTATTCAGGAACCCGAGGAAAATGAAAATATCAAAACAATAATTGAAGAGCTCGAAGAGAAAAGTTTATGTAGGGGTCAACCTAACGTCTGATATGCGAGGTACGTTAATTAAATTTTTGAAATCTAACGGGGACTATTTTGCTTGGTCCCATGCTGATATGACAGGTATACCACTGGAAGTAATGACTCATAAACTCAATGTGGATCCAACCTACTGTGACGACCCAAAGGGTCATCACTTATTTAATTAATCATTTCGAGCTTCTGAGGCCTTGAAAACCTCATTCTATGTTGCCTCGATTTACGTGCACGATCCGAGCATGTAGCCGGAAAGATTTTGTGATAAGAAATATGAATTCTATGAGAAATTTGGATAAAAATGATATTAATATTAATATGGTTGACTTCGGTCAACATTTTTGGTAAACGGATCCGGACCCGAGATTGGATGGTCCCGAGAGGTCCGTAGGAAAATATGGGACTTGGACGTGCGTCCGGAGTCGAATTCGAGGCCTAGAGCCCAAGTTATGAATTTTTATGTGAAATTATTTTTGATGTAATTATTAAAGGAAATAAATTAATTGACCTTGGTATCGGGCTCGTATTTTGGTTCCGACGCCCGGTACAAGTCTTAAATATTACATATGTGATTTCTGTAAAGTTTGGTGACATTTGGATGTCGTTTGAGATGTTTTGGACCTTGGGTCCCAAGTTAAGAAGTTTTGAAAATCAAAAGTATGAAAATCATGAGTTTGAGGCTTGATTTGAATAAAACGAAGTGATATTGGCGATGTGATCGCACGAACAAGTCCATAATGTGTTTTTGAGGTTATGTACATGTTTGGTTTGGAGCCCGGGAGGCTCGGGTAAAGATTTGATAGGCCGTTGGATGAAATTCTGAATTTTTGAACTGCTGGTTTTTCACCCAGTTGTTGGCTTCGCAATTGCGAAGAATTTCTCGCAATTGCGAAGGGGACAGTGTAAGGCAAGGCTCGCAAATGCGAACCTTCATCGCAAATGCGAAGCCCCCTTTGACCCAGCCTTGTTCGCAAATGCGAACAATTGTTTGCATTTGCGAAGGTGCCCAGTGCCTGCTTATGTTCGCAAATGCGAACACTGCCTTATACAGCATGTGTTCGCAAATGCGAACATTAGTTCGCAAATGCGAACACTCCTTTGTCTGCCAGTGTTCGCAAATGCGAACTTCCCAGCCTTAGCTTATTTTTCAAACTCCAGAAATTGGTCGGGGTTCGCAATTGCGAACCCATGTTCGCAAATGCGAACACAGAGACCCGAAAAACACGAATTTCAGTCATTTCTTCACTTTTTACAAAACCAAAACACCCATTTGCGATTCTTCAAGGATTTTTTCTTCTTCAAAACGATTGTAAGTCACTTTTTACTTAATTCTTTCAATTCCTAACATCATTAAACATGTTTTTCATAAGAAATCAAAGATTTTCATGGTAGAATTCTTGTTTTTGTTAGAAAATAAGGTTTTTCATAAATTGGGAATTGGACCTCGAATTGAGGTCCGATTTTGAAACAAATTATATACATGAACTCGTGGGGGGATGTGTAACCGGATTTTGGTCCTAACCCCGAATTCCGACCATGTGGGCCCGGGGTTGAAATTTACTATTCCGGGCAGAATGTTGTAAAAGTTGTATTTGGTCTTAAGAATTAGTTTGTTGGGTAGAATTGATGATATTAAATCAATTGCGTATAGATACGGTTGGATTGGAGCCAAATTGAAAGAAAAGACATTTCCACGGATTGAATTGTTCATAAGCATTCGAGGTAAGTGTTTGTTCTATCCTAGCTTGAGGGAATAGGATTATGTGTTATGTGTTATATGATCGAGTGCGGTGTATGGGCTGTGGTGACGAGCATCCATACCCTGGCGTCTAGTATGACCGTGAGTCGTTGGAAAATGATTATTTTGAGATATATTACAGATGAATTCTTATTGTTCTCCCTTGATGGGACTTGTTGTGAAGATAATTATTGATTGCCCTTGATGGGACGGTTTATGAATTACTGTTTCTTTCTTTACCCTTAACTGTGATTGTTATTTGGGTGAGGAAGAGTGATAATGCACGAAGGGTGATGCCGTGCCATGTTTATTTATTTATGCACGAAGGTTAATGCCGTGCCATGTTTATTTATTGATTATGCACGAAGGATCATGTCGTGTGCCCTGTTATTGAACCATGTACGAAGGATCATGCCGTACTATGGATGTGAGGATGAGAGTAAAAGCACGAAGGGTGATGCCGTGTACTTTATTTGTTTATTTGGTGAGGACGAGAGTAAAAGCACGAAGGGTGATGCCGTGCAACTGCTTGCTATTTCTTGAATTGATTTTACTTGTGTTTACATTATACTTTGCTTATCCTTGTGAATTTATTTAATGTTGTTAATTGTTGAATTCTTTGAGATATTTCTTATTATGTTATTACCTGGTTATTTCTTGTTATTCTGTGGTATACGTAGATATTAAATTGCACAGGTTTATGTGGGTGTCTGGTCCTAGGCTTGTCACTACTTCGCCGGGATAGGCCAGGCACTTACCAGCACATGGGGTCGGTTGTGCTGATATTACACTTCTGTGCGTTTTTGCACAGGTCCAGATTACGATCAGGAGCAGCAGCAGCAGTAAATCGATTTCGTGGGAGTTGATCATATTGAGACCGAGGTAGCTTGCAGACGTCCGCAGGCCCGGCGTCTCTCTCTTTATTTATGTTATTAGCTGTAGTCTCTTTGTTCCGAGACAAACAGAATTATGTTATATTTCCTTGAGACTTTTATGTGTAGTATTCCATAGTAGTTTGTGAGTTGGTGACTCCACGTCTTGGGTAGAGGATTTCAGTATGATTTTCACTTTGTAATTAGTTATTTCTATTTCGATAAAGTATTCCGCATTTATTTAATTAAAATTGTGTTAAAAACAGGATAGTATGAATACGGTGGCTTGCCTAGCTACCACGAGTAGGCGCCATCACGATCCCGATGTTGGGGGAAAATCCGGGTCGTGACAAGTTGGTATCAGAGCTCTAGGTTACGTAGGTCTCACCACTCACGAACAAGCTTAGTAGAGTTTGAGAGGTAGGTACGGAGACGTCTGTACTTGTCCTCCAGAGTCTATTGAGTTAGGAAAGAGTCTCTCATTTGTTCTTTCTTGTCGTGCGACTTGTTCCTCAATTACTAATTGGATTTCTATTCTGTCCTTTCGCAGATGGTGAGGACACACGCTTCTTCGTCCGCTGACCAGCAGCCCGAGCCCCAGGCAGCTCCTGTGAGGGACAGGGGCCAAGGCCGTATCAGAGGCCGTGGTAGGGGTAGAGCTCAGCCCCAGGCAGCTACCCCGAAGGTGGAGCCTCATATTGAGATTGACGAGGAGGTTCCGGTTCCAGCAGCTCCAGTGGGCCCAGCTCAGGTCCCAGGAGAGGCTTTAATTTACCCCGGATCTCCGGGATGCTTTGGTCAGAATAGCGGGATTCATGGACAGCATTGCCAGAGCGGGTTTATTATCAGTTGCACCAGCCGCTTCTCAGGCTGGAGGAGGGGCCCAGACTCCTATTGCTCGTACTCCAGAGCCAGTAGCTCCTCAGCCTCAAGCACCAGTAGTTCAGCCAGCTGTGGCTGGCCACTCAGTCAGGTACCACGACTCATGCCGGTGATGGAGCGGCCATGACTTCTGATTCGTTATGGAGGCTTGATCGGTTCTCCAAGCTATTTACCACTACATTCAGTGGAGCCGCATCAGAGGATCTTCAGGACTTTTTATTCAGTTGCCATGAGATTCTCAAGACCATGGGGATTGTGGAGACAAACGGAGTTGACTTCTGTACCTTCAGGCTTGCAGGATCCGCCAAGACTTGGTGGAGAGATTATTGCCTGACTCGACCAGCAGGGTCCCCAGCTTTATCATGGGACCAGTTTGCGGAACTATTTATGGAGAAGTTTCTCCCTGCTACTCGGAGGGATGTACTTCGGAGGCAGTTTGAGCGCCTCCATCAGGGCACTATGACAGTTACACAGTATGAGACGAGATTTATCGACTTGGCTCGTCATGCAGTGGTGATACTTCCCACTGAGCGGGAGAGGGTCCGCAGATTTATAGATGGGCTTAATCAGCCGATTAGACTCCAGATGGCTATGGGCGTGGGGAGTGACATATCATTTCAGGAGGCAGCCAATGCAGCACGCAGAGTTGAGATGGCTCTTACTAGGGGAGGCGGTTATTCTTCAGATAAGAGGCCTCGTCATTCAGGCAGGTTTGGTGGTTCTTCCTCTGGTAGCAGAGAATCCTTTGATAGAGGCCAGTCCTCCAGGCCTTTTCATTCCGCCCTTCAGGCTTCACAGGGTGGATCAGGTGATCGTGGTTCTCGGGGGCATTATTCAGACCAGTCTCTTATTAATGCTCAGCCTCTTCAGAGTGTTCGTGGAGGCCATTCGGGTCGTCAGGGCCAGCAGCCCTATCAGTCTAAGAGTTGCTACGGTTGTGGCGACCCAGGTCATTTTATCAGAAATTGCCCTCTAGCAGCGGGCAACTCTCAGCAGCGAGGTCCTCGTCCTATGATTCAGGCCCCAGCTGACCTCAGCCTGCCCAGCCAGCCGGAGGCGGGGGTAGAGATTATAGAGGTGGAGGTCGAGACCGTAGAGGTGGAGACCGTCCGGCGAGAGGTAGAGGTCAGCCAGTTGATGGTCGTCCTAGAGACGCAGCTCAGAGGGGAGGTGCAGATCCCGATTCTATGCTTTACCAGCCAGGCCAGAGGCAGAGGCATCAGATGCTGTGATTACAGGTACTATTCTTGTGTGTGGCAGAGGTGCTTCGGTATTATTTGACCCTGGATCTACATATTCCTATGTGTCTTCCTACTTCGCACCGTATTTGGTTGTGCCCAGCTATGCTCTGGATATTCCAGTTTATGTGGCTACACCAGTGGGTGACTCTATTGTAGTCGATTGGGTGCATCGTTCGTGCATAGTTATATTTGGGGGTCTTGAGACCCGTGTTGATCTGTTGCTCTTGGATATGGTAGATTTTGATGTCATATTGGGGATGGACTGGTTGTCCCCATACCATGCTATTCTTGATTGCCATGCTAAGACGGTGACCTTAGCCTTGCCAGAATCACCCCGACTAGAGTGGAAAGGTACCTCAAGCCACTCCGTTCGCACTGTTATTTCCTATGTTAAGGCTCGACGTATGGTCGAGAAGGGGTGTCTAGCTTATCTGGCTTATGTTCGTGATTCCAGTGCAGAAGTTCCTTCCATTGAGTCGGTCCCTATTGCACGGGAGTTTCCGGAGGTTTTCCTTCAGACCTGCCGGGCATGCCACCCGACAGGGATATTGATTTATGTATTGATCTGGCACCGGGTACTCAACCCATATCTATTCCACCCTATCGTATGGCCCCGCCGGAGTTAAAAGAGTTGAAAGATCAGTTGCAGGACCTTCTTGAGAAGGGTTTTATCAGGCCCAGTGTTTCCCCCTCGGGAGCACCTGTATTATTTGTAAAGAAGAAGGATGGCTCGATGCGGATGTGTATTGATTACCGGCGGTTAAACAAGGTGACTATCAAAAATAAATATCCACTGCCGAGGATTGATGATTTGTTTGACCAGCTCCAGGGAGCGAGGGTATTCTCTAAGATAGACTTGAGATCGGGCTACCATCAGCTGAAGATCAGGGCGGCTGACATTCCTAAGACAGCCTTTCGCTCTAGATATGGGCATTATGAGTTCTTGGTCATGTCCTTCGGGTTGACCAATGCCCCAGCAGCATTCATGGAGTTGATGAATCGGGTATTCAGGCCTTACTTAGATCCGTTCGTGATAGTCTTTATAGATGACATCCTGGTATACTCCCGCAGCCAGGAAGAGCACGAGCAGCACCTCAGAGTGGTTCTTCAGACTCTGAAAGATAACCAGCTATATGCCAAATTTTCTAAATGTGAGTTCTGGCTGAGTTCGGTATCATTTCTGGGTCACATTGTATCTGTGGAAGGTATTCAGGTAGACCCAAAGAAGATTGAGGCAGTCCAGAATTGGCCTCGACCAGCTTCAGTGACTGAGATACGGAGTTTCTTGGGATTAGCAGGTTACTACCGTTGATTTGTAGAGGGATTTTCTTCTATTGCAGCCCCGATGACCAGGTTGACCCAGAAGGGTGCCCAGTTCCAGAGGTCAGATGAGTGTGAGGTAAGCTTTCAGAAGCTCAAGACAGCCTTGACTACAGCACCAGTGCTGATACTACCTTCGGGCGCTGGGCCTTATACAGTTTACTGTGATGCGTCCCGTACAGGGATTGGAGCGGTATTGATGTAGGATGGTAAGGTTATTGCTTATGCTTCGAGACAGTTGAAAATATATGAGAAGAATTATCCAGTTCATGATCTTGAGTTGGCAGCAGTGGTTCATGCCTTAAAGATCCGGAGGCATTATCTATATGGTGTGACGTGTGAGGTGTACACGGATCACAAAAGCCTACAAGTACTTGTTCAAACAGAAGGAGTTGAATCTACGACAGCGGAGATGGTTAGAGTTGCTAAAAGACTATGATGTTACTATATTATATCACCCCAGGTAAGGCCAATGTGGTGGCCGATGCATTGAGTAGAAAGTATGCCAACATGGGTAGTCTTGCATATATTCCGGTCAATCAGAGACCATTAGCTCTAGATGTCCAGGCCTTAGCCAACCGGTTCGTGAGATTAGACATTTCTGAGCCTAGCAGAGTGTTAGCTTGCACGGTCGCTCGTTCTTCTTTATTAGAGCGTATCCGTGAGAGGCAATTTGATGATCCTCGTTTGCGTGAGTTGAGAGATACAGTACAGCGGGGAGGTGCCACACAGGTAAATCTAGATGATGATGGGGTATTGAAATTGCAAGGTCGAGTTTGTGTACCCAATGTCGAAGGAATTCGAGAGTTGATCTTAGCAGAGGCCTACAGTTCGCGGTATTCTATTCACCCAGGCGCCGCGAAGATGTACCAAGACTTACGGCAACACTATTGGTGGCGCAGAATGAAGAAAGATATCGTTGCGTATGTCGCTCGGTGTCTAAATTGTCGGCAGGTGAAATATGAGCACCAGAGACCTGGTGGTGTATTCCAGAGGATTGAAATTCCCGAGTGGAAATGGGAGCGGATCACTATGGACTTCGTTACTGGACTTCCTTTGACTCGGAGGAAATTTGATGCTGTTTGGGTCATTGTTGATAGGCTGACCAAATCAGCACACTTTATTCCAGTATCTGTCTCCTACTCGTCGGAGAGGTTAGCGGAGGTTTACATTAGGGAGATTGTTCGTCTCCATAGGTGCCAGTATCTATTATCTCTGATCGGGGAACGCAGTTTACCTCGCGGTTCTGGAGAGCGGTCCAGCAGGAGTTAGGCACCCAGGTTCAGTTGAGTACAACATTTCATCCTCAGACGGATGGCCAGTCCGAGCGGACTATTCAGATACTTGAGGACATGCTTCGAGCCTGTGTTATTGATTTCGGAGGCTCGTGGGACCGGTTTCTACCATTAGCAGAGTTCGCCTACAATAACAGTTACCAATCTAGCATCCAGATGGCTCCGTATGAGGCGTTGTATGGTAGGCGATGTCGATCACCGGTTGGATGGTTTGAACCGGGAGAGGCTCGGTTGTTGGGTACAGACTTAGTCCAGGAGGCCTTGGATAAGGTCAAGTCTATTCAGGAGAGATTGCGTTCAGCTCAGTCCAGGCATAAGACTTATGCAGATCGTAAAGTTCGAGATGTGGATTTCATGGTTGGTGAACGAGTATTGCTCCGAGTGTCGCCTATGAACGGCGTGATGAGGTTTGGGAAGAAAGGGCAAGCTCACCCCTAGGTATATTGGTCCATTTGAGATTCTAGACAGAGTGGGAGGGGTGGCTTACAGATTAGCTTTGCCGCCTAGCTTATCAGCCGTGCATCCGGTTTTTCACGTATCTATGCTTCGGAGATACCACGGCGATCCCACACATGTGTTAGACTTCAGTACTGTCCAATTGGACAATGATCTATCTTACGAGGAGGAGCCGGTAGCCATTCTAGACCGGCAGGTTCGACGGTTGAGGTCGAAGAGTTATCCTTCCGTGCGTGTTCGGTGGAGAGGTCGGCCTCCGAGGCATCGACACGGGAGTCCGAGTCCGATATGCGGAGCCGCTACCCACATTTGTTTCCTGACTCAGGTACTTCTTTCTTTTGTCCGTTCGAGGACGAACGGTTGTTTTAGAGGTGGAGATTGTGACGACCCAAAGGGTCATCACTTATTTAATTAATCATTTCGAGCTTACGAGGCCTTGAAAACCTCATTCTATATTGCCTCGATTTACGTGCACGATCCGAGCATGTAGCCGGAAAGATTTTGTGATAGAAAATATGAATTCTATGAGAAATTTGGATAAAAATGATATTAATATTGATATGGTTGACTTCGGTCAACATTTTTGGTAAACGGATCCGGACCGAGATTGGATGGTCCCGAGAGGTCCGTAGGAAAATATGGGACTTGGACATGCGTCCGAGTCGAATTCTGAGGCCTAGAGCCCAAGTTATGAATTTTTATGTGAAATTGTTTTAGATGTAATTATTAAAGGAAATAAATTAATTGACCTTGGTATCGGGCTCGTGTTTTGGTTCCGACGCCCGGTACAAGTCTTAAATATTATATATGTGATTTCTGTAAAGTTTGGTGACATTTGGATGTCGTTTGAGATGTTTTGGACCTTGAGTCCCAAGTTAAGAAGTTTTGAAAATCAAAAGTATGAAAATCATGAGTTTGAGGCTTGATTTGATTAAAACGAAGTGATATTGGCGATGTGATCGCACGAACAAGTCCATAATGTGTTTTTGAGGTTATGTACATGTTTGGTTTGGAGCCCGGGAGGCTCGGGTAAAGATTTGATAGGCCGTTGGATGAAATTCTAAATTTTTGAACTGCTGGTTTTTCACCCAGCTGTTGGCTTCGCAATTGCGAAGAATTTCTCGCAATTGCGAAGGGGACAGTGTAAGGCAAGGCTCGCAAATGCGAACCTTCATCGCAAATGCGAAGCCCCTTTGGCCCAGCCTTGTTCGCAAATGCGAACAATTGTTCGTATTTGCGAAGGTCCCCAGTGCCTGCTTATGTTCGCAAATGCGAACAAATGTTCGCAAATGCGAACATTCCCCATACTGCCTTGGTTCGCAAATGCGAACCATTGTTCGCAAATGCGAACACTGCCTTATACAACATGTGTTCGCAAATGCGAACATTAGTTCGCAAATGCGAACTGCCAGTGTTCGCAAATGCGAACAAATGTTCGCAAATGCGAACTTCCCAGCCTTAGCTTATTTTTCAAACTCCAGAAATTGGTTGGGGTTCGCAATTGCGAACCCATGTTCGCAAATGCGAACACAGAGACCTGAAAAACACGAATTTCAGTCATTTCTTCACTTTTTACAAAACCAAAACACCCATTTGCGATTCTTCAAGGATTTCTTCTTCTTCAAAACGATTGTAAGTCACTTTTTACTTAATTCTTTGAATTCCTAACATCATTAAACATGTTTTTCATAAGAAATCAAAGATTTTCATGGTAGAATTCTTGTTTTTGTTAGAAAATAAGGTTTTTCATAAATTGGGGAATTGGACCTCGAATTGAGGTCCGATTTTGAAACAAATTATATACATGAACTCGTGGGGGGATGGGTAACCGGATTTTGGTCCTAACCCCGAATTCCGACCATGTGGGCCCGGGGTTGAAATTTACTATTCCGGGCCGAATGTTGTAAAAGTTGTATTTGGTCTTAAGAATTAGTTTGTTGGGTAGAATTGATGATATTAAATCAATTGTGTATAGATACGGTTGGATTGGAGCCAAATTGAAAGAAAAGACATTTCCACGGCTTGAATTGTTCATAAGCATTCGAGGTAAGTGTTTGTTCTATCCTAGCTTGAGGGAATATGATTATGTGTTATGTGTTATATGATCGAGTGCGGTGTATGGGCTGTGGTGACGAGCATCCATACCCTGGCGTCTAGTATGACCGTGAGTCGTTGGAAAATGATTATTTTGAGATATATTACAGATGAATTGTTATTGTTCTCCCTTGATGGGACTTGTTGTGAAGATAATTATTGATTGCCCTTGATGGGACGGTTTATGAATTACTGTTTCTTTCTTTGCCATTAACTGTGATTGTTATTTGGGTGAGGAAGAGTGATAATGCACGAAGGGTGATGTCGTGCCATGTTTATTTATTTATGCACGAAGGTTAATGCCGTGCCATGTTTATTTATTGATTATGCACGAAGGATCATGCCGTGTCCTGTTATTGAACCATGTACGAAGGATCATGCCGTACTATGGATGTGAGGATGAGAGTAAAAGCACGAAGGGTGATGCCGTGTACTTTATTTGTTTATTTGGTGAGGACGAGAGTAAAAGCACGAAGGGTGATGCCGTGCAACTGCTTGCTATTTCTTGAATTGATTTTACTTGTGTTTACATTATACTTTGCTTATCCTTGTGAATTTATTTAATGTTGTTAATTGTTGAATTCTTTGAGATATTTCTTATTATGTTATTACCTGGTTATTTCTTGTTATTCTGTGGTATACGTAGATATTAAATTGCACAGGTTTATGTGGGTGTCTGGTCCTAGGCTTGTCACTACTTCGCCGGGATAGGCCAGGCACTTACCAGCACATGGGGTCGGTTGTGCTGATATTACACTTCTGTGCGCATTTGCACAGGTCCAGGTTACGATCAGGAGCAGCAGCGGCAGTAAATCGATTTCGTGGGAGTTGATCATATTGAGACCGAGGTAGCTTGCAGACGTCCGCAGGCCCGGCGTCTCTCTCTTTATTTATGTTATTAGCTGTAGTCTCTTTGTTCCGAGACAAACAGAATTATGTTATATTTCCTTCGGACTTTTATGTGTAGTATTCCATAGTAGTTCGTGAGTTGGTGACTCCACGTCTTGGGTAGAGGATTTCAGTATGATTTTCACCTTGTGAATTGTTATTTCCATTTTGATAAAGTATTCCGCATTTATTTAATTTAAATTGTGTTAAGAACAGGATAGTATGAATACAATGGCTTGCCTAGCTACCACGAGTAGGCGCCATCACGATCCCGATGTTGGGGGAAAATCCGGGTCGTGACACCTACATTCCAATCAAACAGAACAAAAGAAAGCAAGGAGCCTTCAAGAATCAATTAATTCAAGATGAAGTCCAAAAGTTATTACAAATTGGGTCAATTCGCGAGGTGAAGTATCCCGATTGGTTAGCAAATATGGTGGTCGTACCTAAGAAAAATGGTAAGTAGTGAGTTTGTGTAGATTATACTGATCTCAATAAGGCTTGTCCAAAAGATTCATTTCCCTTACCTCATATAGATCAAATAATAGACGCCACTGCAGGTCACAAACTTCTAAGTTTTTTAGATGCATATTCGGGGTATAATCAAATTAAAATGCACCCCGACGATAAGGAGAAGACTTCCTTCGTCACTGACCGGGGGACTTACTGCTATGAAGTAATGCCCTTTGGTCTTAAAAATGCTGGTGCAACCTATCAAAGGTTAGTCACCAAAATGTTTCAAGAACATTTAGGG
Source organism: Nicotiana noctiflora (assembly GCA_032618575.1). Taxonomy (NCBI): domain Eukaryota; kingdom Viridiplantae; phylum Streptophyta; class Magnoliopsida; order Solanales; family Solanaceae; genus Nicotiana; species Nicotiana noctiflora. The sequence continues at coordinate 16,216 of JASVEL010009785.1, forward strand.
AAAACCATGAAAGTATATATAGACGATATGCTTGTTAAAACTCAACACTCTGATGATCATATCTCTCATTTATCTGTCACATTTGAAATTTTGTGTAAGTACAATATGAAACTTAACCCAGAGAAATGTGCATTTGGAGTAGCCTCAGGTAAATTTTTGGGTTTTCTTGTTTCTAACCGTGCCATTGAGGTGAACCTTTCACATATTAAAGCAATCGAAGAAATACTCGATATCCTTACAAATAAAAAGGAGGTTCAAAGGTTGACTGGAAGAATCGTAGCTCTAGGGAGATTTATTTCTAAATCCTCTGAAAAATGCTTTAAATTCTTCTCGGCACTGAAGAAACAAGATCATTTCGAGTGGAACGAAGATTGTCAACAAGCTCTTAAGGATTTGAAAACCTACCTGTCAAATCCGCCTCTATTGGCAAAACCAAGAGAATGTGAGAAGTTGCTTATCTATCTGGCAGTCTCAGAAGTAGCTGTAAGTGCTGTTCTAGTTCGTGAAGACCAAGGTAAGCAATCTCCTGTTTATTACGTAAGTAAAACTTTATTATATGCAGAAACCAGGTATCCAAAGTTGGAAAAGCTAGCATTAACACTTATTATGGCATCTAGGAAGCTAAGACCTTATTTCCAATGTCACCCTATCGTTGTAGTTACGACTTTTCCCCTAAGAAACATTTTGCATAATCATGAATTGTCAGGTAGATTAGCAAAATGTTCTACAGAATTAAGTGAATATGAAATAATTTACCAACCTAGAACTGCTTTCAAATCCCAAGTACTCATAGATTTCGTAGCTGATTTTAGTCAGGGGATGCACCTAGAGGCAAAAAAATAATTACAGGTTTTAACGGTACAAACCCAAGGATTTGGACTTTATTTGCTGATGGCTCATCTAATGTAAAAGGGGCAGGTTTAGAAATTGTTTTAATCCCACCAATAGGAGAAACAATTAGACAAGCTATAAAATGTCTTTCTATCACTAACAATGAAGCAGAGTATGAAGCTGTGATTACAGGTTTGGAGTTGGCACTCGAACTCGGCATCAAGCAAGTCATAATCAAAAGTGATTCGTAGTTAGTAGTAAATCAAGTGCTGGGGACTTTTGTAGCCAGAGAAACCAGAATGCAGGAATATCTTGAGAAGGTGCGAGAATTAGTGAGACAATTCGAGACTTTGAAGATAACACAGATTCCAAGGGATGAGAATGCAGAAGCTGACACTTTATCCAATCTCGCATATGTGGTAGACATAGCAAACGACGCAAACGCTTCAATTATATATTTATTTCATTCCATTCTCGATCCTGATAAGAACGAGGTAAATTTTAATCATCTGACATGGGATTGGAGAAATGAAATTATTGCTTTTTTGCAGTATGGAACCGTACCTAATGATAAAACAAAGGCTCACGCATTACGAAAGAAAGCTGCCCGTTACTGTTTACACCAAGGAAATCTTTATCGAAAGATGTTCGGAGGTCCTCTAGCAAGGTGTCTCGGTCCCTCGCAAATGGAGCATGTAATGAGGGAAATACATAAAGGACCTGTGGAAATCATGCGAGAGGCCGATCGTTGGTAAAAACATTGATACGGGCCGAGTACTATTGGCCTAAAATGGAAGAAGAAGCAAACGACTTCATATCTAAATGTGATAAATGCCAAAGGTACGGGAACAACATGCATAGGCCAGCTGAGTTGTTACATCCAGTCATAGCCCCATCGCCCTTCATGAAGTGGGGGATGGATACTGTGGGTCCACTACCACAAGGAAAAGGTCAGGTAAAATTTCTACTCGTGCTTACTTACTATTTTAGCAAATGAGTAGAAGTAGGAGCATTCAAACAGGTACGAGAGAAAGAAGTCAAAGACTTTATCTGGAGAAATATAATATGCCCCTTTGGGGTTCCAAAGGAAATCGTGTGCGGCGACGGTCCGCAATTCATATGAGCACAAATTACAGAGTTCTTTCAAAGCTGGCAAATCAAGAGAATAACATCGACTCCATATCATCCAGTCTGTAATGGGCAAGCAGAATCCACGAACAAGATAATCATCAATAATTTGAAAAAGAGGTTGCAAGATTCAAAAGGTAATTGGCCTGAAGTGCTTCCAGCTATATTGTGGGCTTATCGTACAACTACAAAAACAACTACGGGCGAAACCCCATTCTCCATGGTTTATGGCGTAGAAGCCTTGATTCCCGTTGAAATAGGGGAACCAAGTATAAGGTATGATCAAGTAAGGGAAGATGCAAACAATGAGGAGTTACAAGTTAACTTGGATCTGGTAGAAGGAAGAAGGGAGGCAGCATTGATAAGGATGGCAGCCCAAAAACAAATGATTGAACGGTACTATAATCGAAAAGCACGTCTCAGGTTCTTTAAAAGTGGGGACTTCGTGCTCAAAAAGGTGTTTCAATCCACGAAGGCTGCTAATTTGGGGAAGTTAAGTCCAAACATGGGAAGGACGGTACAAAATCCATAGCGTGGCAGGTAAAGGAGCGTACGAGTTAGAAACCATGGACGGTGAAATTATTCTTTCACATTGGAATGCTGTACACCTGAACAAATACTACTTTTAAGGAAGTAAATACGTTCAGGTACCTTCATATAGAATAAATTTTTCTCTTTTATGATTTTACTAACGGTTTTAGATGCTAGGCATAAATCCTAACACGTACCAAATGATGAGATACAACCTGCATGGCAAAAAAGAATACTCATAAATTCTGAGCCTAAGGTTACACAGATCTGATGGAAATGAATACGGGTAGGTAGTTTAAATCTAAAAACCGTAACTTCGAGTCCCGTGCACTTTTTGTTTCAGGGAAAGGGTCGGCTTACGAGTAACAATCAAATGCTCAAGACCTCATTCCTACCGCGCTTGAACACTTGGGGACTATACGGTACGTGTAGCTTCGTGCAAGATAGCATACGCGGGACTGTAAAAGAGATACGGGAATTCAAAGTAAGCAGGACTTGCAGGATTACAACTCTAAAAGCAAAACTAGGAAACAACAATGGCTCGAAACTACCAAGCAAATTAATGACAGCAGCAGAGATCCCTGTATTTCTTACCAGCTGAAATAAGACCACGAAGTCCTCCGTGTTTATGCATTGGGTTGCAGATCTAGTTAATCCTTGGATCATTACAAATGGAAGCATGGGCTTGGTCAACTAGGATAACCTTAAAATACTTCTACGTGGGTAACGCCTTGGATGGTGGGCTTACCGCACACAATACCTTTGTGAATATGCTTCTCCAGCTAACTAAGATTCAGTTACACTATTTTACAAAATCGCAATATTGTAAATACTCTCCAAGTCCTTTTTAAATACATAAATATAGGACTATGGTTACATGCTAAAACAGGTTGTAAAGAAAAACCTTGTGTATTTTTTATATAAAAAATCTGTTGCACAAAAAACAGTTGCGAGGAAGTCATAGACGTACTATAAAACATGTATCATTCAAAAACATTACCCCAAGCTCATGAATAAAAAGCTTGGCAAAGTTATTTCGTACAGAGAAAAAGAAAAATATGTGTTTCCTATCTCTTCCATCGTATAGCACCATTTTATGAAGTTGAGACGTCTTCTTCATTAAGTGCCAATATATAAAAGGGCCCTCTTTTATAATCCTCGTGTTGACAAGTCCATGAGTAGAATCATAAAGCATTTTCTAAAAGGATAAAATGCATAAATTATTCTATAAAGTCCTAAATACGCATATAGGCACGAACGAAAAGAGGTATTAAGTAAACCCTTAAACGGCACAGCAAATTTGATCATTCAAATTACAATTAAATAAGTTCACCCCATTTTAGGAACTGGGGACTTCATTACAAAAAATCCTTTTACAAGGGTTAAACCAGCAAAGGAAACATTAACAAAAAAAAAGAAAAAAAACTTTTCCATTAGTTGATCACTCGAAAGGAAGGAGTGTTAGAGGATGTAGCAGGAGCAAAGATAGCTTCACTTTCAAGAAATCCGGTATCTTCAGTAATAGTTTCGCCATCCACCGGGGTCACTGCCTCAGAAGTCCCACATACGGGAGAAGGAATACTGATAGGCTGCTCGGGAGTGCCTTCAGGTTGGTTACTTTTCTCAATCACATCTACAATCTTGTCTATTTCAGATTGTAAATTAAAACCCTCTTGAGTAACTTCAAATAATGCATCCCGGCGTGATGTAAGAAAAGCCCAGTTGACTTCATAGTTGAAATTCTTTGCAAGAGAGTTATATTCCTTCTCCAGAGTCTCATAATCCTTCTCCCGCGTAGCAAGAGAATTTTTCATTGCTTCTTTCACTGTTAGTTGGGAATCAAGAGACGTCTTGAGAGTAATGTTGGAATCTTGTGGATCTTGTCCGAGGAAGTCTTCAAATCGACCCGGGCTTGCCTCAAGCTTTGCTCTAACTCCTTGGCATAATCTTCCTTCCTCTTCATGAGTTCTTTGAGCCCTTTGATCTCTTCATTTGCCTTTAACAACGATTCATTCAAGATATCCTTGTCTTTCTTAACTTGACAAAAGACGGCATGGGACACTCCTAGGTCGGCTGATAAAGGACGATTCTCTTGCTCCAAACGAGCTTTCTCGTCTTGAAGTTCCTCCACATCCATCAAACCACTTCCATATTGCTCCTTCCAATTCTGAGCTTCAAATTGAATCTCTTCCGAAACTTTAGAAGATTCACGAGCCTTTCTCTCCAAGGAAGAGATCATCCCCATAAGCTCCGTGCTGATTAAGTTAGCCTGCAAATACAAAGGTACAAAAATAAATACCTACGAGGAAGGGGAAATTAATATTCAAAAAGAAATTACCTTCAAAGTCGAATGAACTAAATAGTTCATCAGAGACATGGTCTTCCATCTTTCTTCTCTCCAAATCCCCTATCAAAGGCTCCAACCACACATCAGCACCACCGGTCTTCCTTAATAGGCTATGAGTAGCTGGTGCTTCAAGTGTGACCTTTCTCATAATGATACTGCTACTCGGGCCGGTTTCCGAGTGTACTAAAGAGGAAGACGGGGAAATGGAAGAAGGAGTAGAAGAAGAAGGAAGAATGGTAGAAGGTACAGGAGCTTGAACAGGAACAGGCTTGGGAGTTTGAATAGATACGGGAGCAGAAATACCCGCCAAAGGTGATAAAGAGGAACCCAATGTAAGGTCAAAAACACTTACGGGTGAAGAAGAAGAAAAGAATTGGGAGAAACGGGAAGTGAGGAAGATAAAGGAACTTCATTTAAAACAGGGCCGGACTCGCTACCTTCAATTAGAAAACGGGGTGTAGGCTCATTAAAGTCTACTCGAGCAGCTTCTTCCTCAACCAAGGCAGTCTCAGCTAAAGAGGTACAAGCGGGAGCACCCTTAATCTCATTTCCACGTCTTCTTATTTTTGGCCTCTCCTCTACCCCCGTGCTAGAATCAGCTGCCAACAACTTTCTCTTTGCTGCTATGAAAGCTTTGGTCTTGTCCAGATCAAGAGCAGCGTTGGCAGCAACTCGCATAGCCATAGCTACATCGGGTAGCATTCCTCTGTTCCCGAACCCTAAGACAAAAGTATATATATAAAAAAAATGAAGTCAATATTGTAGAAAACTGAATCTACTACACGCATGTGGTCATAAAAACATACGCACCGTGTGTTTTCACTTTCTAGTTGTTAAGGGAAGAAATAGACTTCCAAGTTCTTTCTTCTCTGGGAGCCACGTTCAGAATCGAATCTACCCAACCACGGAAGTTGGGAACAGGTTCCACGTCCCCCATGGTTGCTGTAAAATCCACAAAAGGAATGGGATCAAAGAGAAAATCAAAATCTCTAAAGACAAAAATAAACGATAACCATAAAACTTACGTGCAAAGTTCCACTTCTCCGGGAAGGGAATGTTTGTTTTACCTAGCAAATCCACCGTGCGAACAGCAATATAACGAAGATACCATCCACGGTCATTAACGTCGTCTAGGTTTACCAAAACTTTCTTACTCCTTGCAGTTAAGGTAAAGTAATTGTGACGCATCAGGTTCGGATGGTACAAGTGAATGAGGTGAGCAAAGGTGAAATCAACCTTGGCCTTAGACAAAAACCTCAAACAAGCCACTACCCTCTATACTAATGGGCCGACTTGACCTAGGCAAACATTGAAAAAAACGGCAAAAATTGAGGATGACCGGATCTACAGCAGGTTTCAGTCCCCAAGTGAAAGGATAGGTGTAAACAAATGAATATCTATTCTTAGAAGAAGAGATCGTTTGCTGAATAGTAGGAATGGACACTCGAAGATTTTCTCTCCAATAACACTCCTTCCTAATGGTTGGGATTGAGAGTTCGGTTACAAGAGAAACATAAGCATCAAGTTTATCCAACTTTTCTACTTGCTTCAAGAGTGACATTTTATCACTTGAGAAGGATAAGTCACTGGGAACAATGTCCTCAACCGAAGGTTCTGAACAAGGGTCAAAAAGCTCTTTACCTTTAGAATGAGATACTTTAGAAGAAGAACTTGTGACATTCGGGTTTGGGGAAGAAGGGGTGATGCCAGATGACCCCTCGCGCGATGACCTTAAAGAGCAAAGTCTTCACTTTTTGTCTTTGCTGAGCCTAAGCGAAGAAGGGGAATTAGGAAACTGAGTAGGGTTCGGGACCTTTCTGGGGTTAGGTTTTGAAGATGTCATTACCGGTTAAAATTGGTTCTTGGAAGAAAGGAAAAAGGGATTACTGGATGCTGAAGAAAGTTGAAGATTCAAAGTATGGTAAAGGGGAAACTAGTAAAACTAAAGAGGAATAAATGGAAAACTATATTAAGGAGAACTGTCACTTCTCGAAAAGAAAGGTTAAGAAAGCCTGCAAAAAATGGTGTAGAGCTGCAGGGTCGAATCAGAAGGCGACACGTGTGAAGAGCGTTAAATGGAGGAGACAATTGAAGCGCCAACACTGACACATCATTTATGATTTCAAAAATTCCCTTTTGTAAGAATCCACTTCCCATATATTTAAACGATAAATAAATGGAAAGTGGGGGTGGGGGGGACTATCTGTACTTAGGCTTGAATCCGTGTGAAAATGGAGATTTTGATGTTTAGGACGATGTTTTTTTGATTGGAACAAGTTCGTATCGTATTTTGGAGTATGTTGGTGGTTTTCGTTGGGGTCCCGGGAGCCTCGGGATGAATTCGGGGGTCCAAACGGACCAATTCGTGCCAAAGGCACTGCTATTTATGCTGCAATAAATGCAAAGAATTTTTGTGCTTCGCGATCGCGAAGCTATGTATGCGATCGCGTACGCGGAGGATGTTGAGCTCTGCGATCGCAAGGTTTAGTCTGCGATCACGTAGTGTATCGGAGTGAGGCCGGAAGATTGTTCATTGCGATCACGGGAAGAGTGATGCGATCGCGTAAGGTCGACTGGTTGTGCATCGCGATCGCGGGTGTGTTGATGCGATCGCGTAAGGTCGCTAAGTGGGTCACTGCGATCGCGAGCCCAGTGCTGCGATCGCGTAGAGTAAACGGCCCAGGCAGTGAATTAAAACCAGAAACATTTCACATACGGGTTCATTTACAAAACCCTCCATTGTTGAGCTCTAGAGTGAGAAAGTGACGGGAAATAGCTAGGAGATCATCGGGATATCATCGGAGGTAAGTTTCGTGGTTTAATTACACACTTTTATCATGAAATCATGGATTATTTCTATGAAAATGGAGGATTTAATGTGGGTTTTAGCCCTAGGCCTAAAATTGTAGAAAAATACCGATTTGAGCGGGCAAATGGAGTCCGAATTTGGTAAACTTGATATGCCTAGACTCGTATTGAGACGAGGGTTCCGAATATGTAACTTTTATAATTTTTTGAGAAGCGCACCAAAAGTCGGGTTTTAACAACTTTGTGGGTTTTGATACATTTTGGGTTATTTCGAATGAATTGCGTGAAATTACCATATATTGATGCATTCTCTATGATTTTGAGCAGATTTGGCATCCGAGGAGATTGATTTGCGAGGCAAGCGCAAGGCGGATTGAAGCTTCTACCGGTTCGAGGTGAGTGGTAGTAGTAAACAATGCACTGAGGGTTTGAAACCCCGTACTAGCACTTCACAGTGCTATGTTGAGATGAGACACGCGTCTTGTGACGAGCGTGGTGACATTGCTATTGGGGACTTGGACTTAGTCCTTCCCGACTAATAGTATACTGTGTGTTATGACTGATAATAAGTTTATAACTATGCAATTGGGTTGATAGCCATGTTTGGGGCCTTGTGCCGATCCGTAGAGCATTAGGGAACCTATAGAGCTAGGTGACCCTTATATCGTGTTGGAAACATACACTCAGCCATAGCTCTAGCTGTATAGCATAATATGAGCACGTACTAGATGTGTACATTGAGAGAGATTACCCAGGGTGGAATTCCCTGTTCTAGCTGAGTGCGCCTGAAAGGCCAATTCTATATTGACTGAGACAGGGTCAAGGAACCACTGTGATATATTATATTGGGCCTGAGAGGCCAAGTATATACTGACTGGGATAGGGTCGAGGACCCATTATGAGGTAATATATATATACCTATATTGGATCGGCCTGCACGCCGCAGCAGTATATATATATATTGGATCGGACTGCACGCCGCAGTAATATATATGTAATATACTTGTGGGACGGACTGCACGCTGCAGTATTGTTGCGTTTGGGCTGTAGGAGCCTCTTCGGAGTTTGAGTCTGCCCACATTTTCCGTGAGCACTGGTGTATTTTATGGGATCGGGCTGCACGCCGCAGCAGTATAGAGATATATACATATATATATATATATATATATATATATATATATATAAATATATACATATATATATATATAAATATATATATATATATATATTGGATCGGACTGCACGCCGCAGTAATATTTGTGTGGATCGTGCTGCACGCCGCAGTATTATAGTGCTTGGGCCTAGGGAGCCCCTCCAAAGTCTGTATACACCCCCAGTGAGCGCCGTCGACGTTAAATGGAGCGGCTGCGCGCCGCAGCAGTATATTTATTGGAGCGGGCTGCACGCCGCAGCATTATACTTAATCATATCCTATTACCTACTTAAACACTTATATATTATAGACATAGGTATGTGTCTTCATGTATTGAGATGGCCGTACACCGTAGGTGTACGAGTGAGGGTTTGATCAGTATGGGATCTTGTAGAGATAGATGAGAACTGGATATCAGAGTACTTTCTACTGTGATGACGTACCTGTGAGGGTTGCCTTAGAACTGTTTATTGATAGCACAGGAGTTCTTACTTTCAGTTATTGATTATCATTATTACTCACTAAGTTGAAATATACTCACCCCACTCCCCTGCACTTTTTGCGCAGATTCACAGGTGCCCGAGAGCGGTTGAGTTGTTGTTGCTGCCTGCTCATATCTACTTCTTGCGGAGACTACGAGGTAGCTGCCAGCGTCCGCAGAGCCTGTTTTCTCCTCTTTTATCATCTTGTTGATTTCTTTTTTTTGCCTAGACTTGTTTGTACTAGGATGTTATTCTGTAGAGGCTCAGTCTCGTGACACCACGATATGGATGGGACCGTATTTTGTATGCTTTTACTATCTCGCTTATTACCTGATATGATCATTTTCTGTTTAAGTTTAATTTGATTAATAGCTAGCTGGTTTAATGGATAATATGGTCGGGCTTGCCTAGCATTGTGTTGGGCGCCATCACGACTAGGGTTTGGGTCGTGACAAGTTGGTATCAGAGCCTAGGTTAACAAGTTTCGCGAGTCATGAGCCGGTTTAGTAGAGTCTCGTGGATCGGTACGGGGACGCCTGTACTTATCCTTGGGAGGCTGCAAACATTTTAGGAAAATGTTTCAATTCTTGGAATTCTTGTCGTGCGATTACTTTTGACTTGAACTAAACTTTGACATTCTATTCTCTCGCAGATGGCGAGAACTCGAGCATCCGGTCGAGGAGGACGACCACCACTACCACCTGCTAGAGGCCGTGGACGTGGCCGTGGTCGTGGCGGAGGTCGGGCGGCTGATGCAGTACCAGCTGACCCACAGCCCCCAGTTGCATAGGTGCCAGCAGCACCAGATCAGGCACCAGCTGTGCCCGTTGTCATTCCGGGTCTACAGGAGACCCTGGCTCAGATACTAGCAGTCTGCACTGGCCTAGCACAGGCGGTTTCAGTTACTACTGCAGCAGCTGCATCGAGGATCGGGGGTGGTCATCGGACCCCCGCAGTACGCACTCCAGAGCCAGCAGTGCAGGGCTTACAGACACCAGAGGCTCCTCCAGTTCAGCCTGTGGTACCGGTTCAGCCAGCAGATCAGGTTCAGGGGGACAGGGTCCCAGCTATGACAGACGATGAGCAGCGTCGTCTCGAGAGGTTCACCAGGTTATCTCCTTCAGTGTTCACTGGTGCTCCGGGCGAGGACCCCCAAGGTTTTCTGGATAAGTGCCGTCGGATGCTTCGTACGGCAGGGATCTTGGAGTCCAATGGGGTATCTTTCACTACCTTCCAGTTTCAGGGGCCAGCCTTCGCTTGGTCGGAGGCTTATGAGCGCCGTAGGCCAGCCGGAGCAGCACCACTACCATGGCCAGAGTTCTCCACTATGTTCTTGGAGAAATGGGTGCCTCGATCTTAGAGAGAGGAGATGCGTAGGCAGTTTGAGGGTCTCTGTCAAGGGGATATGTCAGTGTCAGAGTATGAGATCAAGTTTACAGAGTTGTCCAGATATGCACCGTGGATGGTTCATTCCGACAGAGAGAGGATTGGACGCTTCGTGGATGGCCTCATTTACCCCATTCGTATTCTGATGACTCGGGAGAGGGTTTTGAGTCGTACATTTGAGGATGCTGTGGATATTGCTCGTGACATAGAGACAGATCGTCGCAGGGAGTGGGATGAGAGAGAGGCCAAGAGGCCTCGAGGTGCAGCTAGTTCCAGTGGCACTCAGACCAGAGGCCAGAGTCAGTAGAGCCGAGGTCGCTCTTTCAGATCTTCGCAGTCGGGTCGCTCCGATCGTCACAGATGGTCTTCTAGACAAGGTTATCAGGGTTCACACCAGAGCCAGCCATCTCTCAGCGCCATGCCAGCTCAGAGTTCTTCACAGGCCCCATCTGCTCAGGGTTCATCTCGGCCTAGTTCATCAGCTGGCCACTCCAGCGCCAGGGGTCCTTATCAGTCTCAGTCCCCAGCACCGGGGAGTTGCTACGAGTGCGGAGAGTTTGGGCACCACCGTAGGGAGTGTCCCCGTCCTGTTTCCAGATCTTATCAGCAGAGGGGGCAGCCCTCGTCATCTGGTCCTTCTACTTCAGCACCCGTCCCACCAGCTAGGGGTGAGGGTCAGTCAGCTAGAGGTCGCCCTCGAGGGGGAGACCGATCATGCGGACATGCTAGATGCTATGCTCTCGAGGGCCGATTTGAGGCCGTTGCTTCTGACGCAGTTATCACAGGTATTATTTCAGTCTGCCACAGAGATGCCTTAGTGTTGTTCGATCCTAGTTCTACTTATTCTTATGTGTCTACTTATTTTGCTCCTCATTTGGGCACGACCCGAGGGTGTCTTGAGCTGCCAGTGCATGTATCTACCCCGGTAGGGGATACTATTGTTGTGGACCACGTATACCGGTCCTGTTTGGTCACTATTGGGGTCTGGAGACCCGAGTGGACCTGTTGCTTCTCAGCATGATTGATTTTGATGTTATATTGTGCATGGACTGGCTATCTCCATGTCACGCTATTCTGGACTGTCATGCTAAGACAGTCACCTTGGCTATGCCGGGCATTCGGAGGATCGAGTGGCGAGGCACGACTGAGTATGTACCTAGCAGGGTAATATCTTTCCTCAAGGCCCAACGAATGGTTGGGAAGGGGTGTCTCTCTTATTTAGCATTTGTGCAGGAGGTCGAGGCCCAGAATCCCAATATTGATTATGTTCCCATTGTGCGAGATTTTCCTGATGTGTTTCCCTCAGACATGCCGGGCATGCCGCCGGACAGGGATATTGATTTTGGGATCGATTTGGTGCCAGGCACTCAGCCTATTTCTATTCCTCCGTATCGGATGGCACCAACTGAGCTGAAGGAATTGAAGGAGCAGCTCCAGGAACTCCTAGATAAGGGGTTCATTCGGCCGAGTGTGTCGCCGTGGGGTGCACCGGTCCTGTTCGTTAAGAAGAAGGATGTGTTCATGAGATGTGTATTGACTACAGGCAACTGAACAAAGTTACAGTGAAGAATAAGTATCCTCTACCTCGTATTGATGATTTATTTGATCAGCTCCAGGGAGCTAGGGTGTTCTCGAAGATTGATCTTCGTTCAGGCTACCATCAGCTGAAGATTAGAGAGTCCGACATTATGAAGATTGCATTCAGGACCAGATATGGTCACTATGAGTTCCTTGTGATGTCTTTTGGGCTGACCAACGCCCCAGCAGCATTTATGCATCTAATGAACAGTGTGTTCAGGCCCTATCTTGATTCATTTGTGATCGTATTCATTGATGACATACTAGTCTACTCTCGTAGCCAGGAGGAGCATGCTCGACACTTGAGTATTGTGTTGCAGAGATTGAGAGAGGAGAAGTTGTATGCCAAGTTCTCCAAATGTGAGTTCTGGCTTGAGTCCGTGGCATTCTTAGGGCACGTGGTGTCCTGTGATGGTATTCGGGTAGATCCGAGGAAGGTCGAGGCAGTGCAGAGTTGGCCCAGACCGACCTCAGTTACTGAGATCCGTAGCTTTCTGGGATTGGCAGGGTATTATCGCCGATTCGTTTAGGGATTCTCTTTCATTGCTTCACCCTTGACTAGATTGACTCAGAAGGGTGTTCCTTTCTTATGGTCCGAGGAGTGCGAGGAGAGCTTTCGGAAGCTCAAGACAGCACTGACCACAGCACCAGTCTTGATTCTACCGACAGCTTCAGGTTCTTATACTGTATATTATGATGCCTCAGGAGTTGGCATTAGTTGTGTGTTGATGCAGGAGGGTAGGGTCATTGCTTATGCTTCTCGTCAGTTGAAGCCCCACGAGAAGAACTACCCTGTTCATTATTTGGAGCTAGCAGCCATAGTTCATGCTTTGAAGATTTGGAGGCATTACCTGTATGGTGTCTCATGTGAGGTGTTCACGGATCATCGCAGCCTTCAACACTTATTCAGACAGAAGGACCTTAATTTGAGACAGCGGAGGTGGTTGGAGTTGCTTAAGGATTATGACATCACTATCTTGTATCATCCGGGGAAGGCCAATGTGGTGGCCGATGCTTTGAGTCGGAAGGCGGTTAGTATGGGTAGCCTAGCTTTCATCCCAGTTAGGGAGAGGCCATTTGCTTATGATGTTCAGGCCCTAGCCAATCGGCTAGTGAGATTAGATATTTCGGAGCCGAGCCGAGTGTTGGCTTGTGTTGTTTCTCGATCTTCCTTATATGACTGCATCAGGGAGCGACAGTATGATGACCCACATATACTTGTCCTTAAGGACAGAGTGCAGCATAATGATGCTAGAGATGTGACTATCGATAGTGATGGTGTTCTGAGGATGCAGGGTCGTATATGCGTGCTCAATGTAGATGGTTTGCGGGAGTTGATACTTGAGGAGGCACACAGTTCGCGGTACTCTATTCACCCAGGTGCCGCAAAGATGTACCAAGACTTGAGACAGCACTACTGGTGGAGGAGGATGAAGATGGATATTGTTAGGCATGTAGCTAAATGCCTCTATTGCCAGCAGGTCAAGTATGAGCATCAAAGACCGGGCGGTGTTCTTCAACGTATGGTCATTCCCGAGTGGAAATGGGAGAGGATCACCATGGATTTTTTTACTGGACTCTCTCGGACAGCGAGGAAGTTTGATTCTGTTTGGGTGATTGTGGACAGGCTGACCAAGTCAGCTCACTTCATTCCAGTTAGTACTACCTACTCATCAGAGCGGTTGGCAGCGATCTTTATTCGGGAGATTGTCAGGTTGCATGGAGTCCCAGTGTCTATTATATCTGACAGAGGCACTCAGTTCACCTCTCAGTTTTGGAGAGCATTTCAGCGAGAGATGGGTACGCGGGTTGAGTTGAGCACCGCATTTCACCCGAGACAGACGGGCAGTCGGAGCGCACTATTCATATCCTGGAGGATATGTTGCGGGCATGTGTGATTGACTTTGGTGGTTCATGGGATGAGTTTTTGCCACTTGCTGAGTTTGCCTACAACAATAGTTATCAGTCGAGTATTCAGATGGCCCCGTATGAGGCATTGTATGGTAGACGGTGTAGATCCCCCGTCGGATGGATTGAGCCTGGTGAGGATAGATTGATAGGGACTGAGTTACTCCAGAATGCTCTGGATAGAGCAAAGTTGATCGAGGAGAGGCTTCGCACAGCACAGTCTCGCCAGAAGAGTTATGCAGACCGTAGAGTTCGAGAGTTGTCTTTCATGGTTGGTGACAGGGTATTGTTGAAGGTTTCACCCATGAAGGGTGTCATGAGGTTCGGGAAGAAAGGGAAGTTGACTCCCAGGTACATTAGTCCTTTTGAGATACTTAGGAGAGTTGGAGAGGTGGCATATGAGTTAGCCTTGCCACCCAGCTTATCCAGCGTTCATCCAATATTCCATGTGTCCATGCTCCGAAAGTACATCGGGGATCCGTCTCATGTATTAGACTTCAGTACCATTCAGCTTGATGGTGATCTATCATATGATGTTGAGCCTATTGCTATTTTGGGTCGCCAGGTAAGAAAATTGAGGTCGAAGGAGATTGCATCAGTTAAGGTTCAGTGGAGAGGTCGACCCGTGGAGGAGGCTACTTGGGAGGTTGAGTAGGAGATGCGGAGCCGATATCCTCACTTGTTTGAGACTTCAGGTATGTTTCTTGACCCGCTCGAGGACGAGCGTTTGCTTAAGAGGGGGAGAATGTGACGACCCGGCCCGTCGTCACGAGAATTTCCACCTCGTTATGTTGTAATTACATATTTCTTGCTTTTATATCAGTGTTAAAGTCTATCGGGGGAGGTAGGATTGAATTGGATTGAAAATAAGGCATATAGCCTTTTTGAAGGAAACTTGAATAAGGAAAGTCAACCCAGAGTTGACTATTTAGTTAGAGGGCTCGAAATCGGATTCTGATGATTCGGTTAGTTCTGGGAGGCGATTTGTGTCTTAGGGGAGCAATCGGAATTAGATTTGGAGGTCCGGTGTAGAAATAGGCTTGAATTGGCTAAGGTTGAATTTTGGCGAAATCCGAACGGTAAGTGAGATTTTGATCCGGGAGTCGGAATGGAATTCCGATAGTTGCAGTAGCTCCGTTAGGTGATTTTGGATATGTCCGCAAAATTTCAGGTCATTCGGACGTCGTTTGGTCGGGTTTTTGATCGAATGACGGTTTCAGAAGTTTTGAAGAAACTTAGGCTTGAATCCGTGTGGAAATGGTGATTTTGATGTTTAGGACGATGTTTTTATGATTGGAACAAGTTCGTATCGTGTTTTGGAGTATGTTGGTGGTTTTCGTTGGGGTCCCGGGAGCCTCGGGATGAATTCGGGGGTCCAAACGGACCAATTCGTGCCAAAGGCACTGCTGTTTCTGCTGCAATAAATGCAGAGAATTTTTGTGCTTCGCGATCGCGAAGCTATGTATGCGATCGCGTACGAGGAGGATGTTGATCTCTCCGATCACAATGTTTAGTCTGCGATCGCGTAGTATATCGGAGTGAGGCCGGAAGATTGTTCTTTGCGATCGCGGGAAGAGTGATGCGATCGCGTAAGGTCGACTGGTTGTGCATCGCGATCGCGGGTGTGTTGATGCGATCGCGTAAGGTCGCTAAGTGGGTCACTGCGATCGCGAGCCCAGTGCTGCGATCGCGTAGAGTAAACGGCCCAGGCAGTGAATTAAGACCAGAAACATTTCACATACGGGTTCATTTACAAAACCCTCCATTGTTGAGCTCTAGAGTGGGAAAGTGACGGGAAATAGCTGGGAGATCATCGGGATATCGTCGGAGGTAAGTTTCGTGGTTTAATTACACACTTTTATCATGAAATCATGGATTATTTCTATGAAAATGGAGGATTTAATGTGGGTTTTAGCCCTAGGCCTAAAATCGTAGAAAAATACCGATTTGAGCGGGCAAATGGAGTCCGAATTTCGTAAACTTGATATGCCTAGACTCGTATTGAGACGAGGGTTCTGAATATGTAACTTTTATAATTTTTCGAGAAGCGCACCAAAAGTCGAGTTTTAACAACGTTGTGGGTTTTGATACAATTTGGGTTATTTCGAATGAATTGCGTGAAATTAGCATATATTGATGCATTCTCTATGATTTTGAGCAGATTTGGCATCTGAGGAGATTGATTTGCGAGGCAAACACAAGGCGGATTGAAGCTTCTACCGGTTCGAGGTGAGTGGTAGTAGTAAACAATGCACTGAGGGTTTGAAACCCCGTACTAGCACTTCACAGTGCTATGTTGAGATGAGACACGCGTCTTGTGACGAGCGTGGTGACATTGCTATTGGGGACTTGGACTTAGTCCTTCCCGACTAATAGTATACTGTGTGTTATGACTGATAATAAGTTTATAACTATGCAATTGGGTTGATAGCCATGTTTGGGGCCTTGTGCCGATCCGTAGAGCATTAGGGAACCTATAGAGCTAGGTGACCCTTATATCGTGTTGGAAACATACACTCAGCCGTAGCTCTAGCTGTATAGCATAATATGAGCCCGTACTAGATGTGTACATTGAGAGAGATTACCCAGGGTGGAATTCCCTGTTCTAGCTGAGTGCGCCTGAAAGGCCAAGTCTATATTGACTAAGACAGGGTCAAGGAACCACTGTGATATATTATATTGGGCCTGAGAGGCCAAGTATATACTGACTGGGATAAGGTCGAGGACCAATTTTGAGGTAATATATATATATACCTATATTGGATCGGGCTGCACGCCGCAGCAGTATATATATTGGATCGGACTGCACGCTGCAGTAATATACATGTGATATACATGTAATATATTTGTGGGACGGACTGCACGCCGCAGTATTATTGCGCTTGGGCTGTAGGAGCCCCTTCGGAGTCTGAGTCTGCACACATTCTCCGTGAGCACTGGTGTATATTATGGGATCGGGCTGCACGTCATAGCAGTATAGAGATATATACATATATATATATATATATATATATATTGGATCGGACTGCACACCGCAATAATATTTGTGTGGATCGTGCAGCACGTCGCAGTATTATAGTGCTTGGGCCTAGGGAGCCCCTCCGAAATCTGTATACACCCCCAGTGAGCGCCGACGATGTTAAATGGAGCGGGCTGCGAGCCGCAGCAGTATATGTATTGGAGCGGACTGCACGCCGCAACATTATACTTAATCATATCCTATTACCTACTTAAACACTTATATATTATAGACATAGGTATGTGTCTTCATGTATTGAGATGGCCGTACACCGTAGGTGTACGAGTGAGGGTTTGATAAGTGTGGGATCTTTTAGAGATAGATGAGCACTCGAGATCAGAGTACTTCCTACAGTGATGACGTACCTGTGAGGGTTGCCTTAGAACTGTTTAGTGATAGCACAGGAGTTCTTACTTTGAATTCTTACTTTGAGTTATTGATTATCATTAATACAATTGTAGTCATAGGACATTCCGTTTATATATCGTGATTGTTATTAATCCAATAATATGGCCTACGACAATCACTTAAATCCCTATGTGACTTTATTTTGTAAACCACTTTGACTATGACTACAATAGTATTTGGGTTACTAGTGGACTTATGAAATTCTGCAAACCTGTGGACTACATGTGAGTAACCCATAATAGCCAGATTTCAATTATTACTTGGCTGATGTCAAATGTATTTTAGACATGTAGGACCTTCCGTTTATAACCACAATTTTGGGGACGATATTTACATAAATTGTATGTGTGGATAACCGTCCTAATGATAGAATCACTGCACATGTATGAGTGATAAATAGAGCGGTGGTGTGTAACTTGAAACACACCACCAGGCCTCGACGTGATTTGTATAGTTATTGCGGATAGAAATATGTTAATTTCTTTGTATAGAGAATGTGTAGTGCTAGTACTAGGGAACCGCGTATTATTACTATTGTAGTAATACGTACATGGTTGTAATCATACAATAATCTCTAGTGTGGTGCCAAACTTTGTGGTCACCTGAAAAAACGTGATATCAACTAATGGGGATTTTAATAACATACATGGTGGGAATTACTAATATACATTGTGATTATAGTTATCCAAGGGCAGTGTTCAAATTAAAGCTTGAAGTAATGCTATTCTGATAAAAATTGAGTAATGTAATACGATTGTAGTAGGATGCATCGGCCTACGACAACCAAATAAGCCCATTGTAATCCTATTATATTCTTCTTCTAAGGTAATCAGATCGCCCTACGACAACTACATAAGTCCATTTGACTAATACGATTGTAGTAATAGGACCTTCCGTTTATATATCGTATTGGGAGTAATGTCATACGTTCATACTAGGACGCATCGGCCTACGACAATCACATAAGTCCATTTGACTAATACGATTGTAGTCATAACGGATTGAGAGTAATGTAATACGATTGTAGTAGGACGCATCGGCCTACGACAACCACATAAGTCCATTTGACTAATACGATTGTAGTCATAACAGATTGGGAGTAATGTCATACGATTGTAGTAGGACACATCGGCCTACGATAATCACATAAGTCCATTTGACTAATACGATTGTAGTCATAGGAACTTCCCGTGGTTGTTATTTAGTAATTGACCATCTATGATTATTATTTCATTCATATACTAGGATGCATCGGCCTACGACAACCACATACTAGGACGCATCAGCCTACGACAACAACATAAGTCCATTTGACTAATACGATTGTAGTAATAACATATTGGGAGTAATGTTCTACCTAGTATACCCTTTATTATCTAAATAATTTCAGAAAAACCACACACTAAAGTCATTTTTATCCACATATGCTCTATTTAATCGACAATAATGCCCTTTACCCTTCCCCTTTTACCCCTTATATTTAATTGTTATTACCCGGCCTGCCTTAGGTCTGGCAGGAATAGGGTAACACTTATTTAACAAATAGCCAACCTAAGCCATGTCTTTAAGACTTAACCAGTTTCAAATTATAAACCATTTCAACATTAGCCACTTTTACACAAATAGCCATTAATAAGAATTCATTCTTAATTTGCAAACATAGCCACAAAATATTTACACATATAACCTAAGTACACATAAGTACTCAGAAGTTCAGAATATTAGTGAGTTTTTCGTGCATATTACCCGGTTGTGGAATAGCAGAATAAAATGTTGCAATGGAGTTTGTAATGTAATATATCATGGTTGTTATTTAATAACCAGACTAGGACGCATCAGCCTACGATAATCACATATTGGGGGTAAGTTTGCAATGTAATACGATTGTAGTCATACGATTGTACTAGGACGCATCGGCCTACGACAACCACATAAGTCCATTTGACTAATACGATTGTAGTCATAGGACCTTCAGTTCATATATCGTGGTTGTTATTTAGTAATTGACCGTGAATAAATATGATTTCATTCATATACTAGGACGCATCGGCCTACGACAACCACATAAGTCCATTTGACTAATAAGATTGTAGTCATAACAGTATGATTAAAATTACATTTTTGTTATTTCAGTTACGGGATATCCATGCAAATGTACATATTTTAACACTTGGACTCTCCACAGTTTGGGCATGTTTTAACTACATATTTGTTATAAATCATAATAGATGGGGAGTAATGTAATAAGATTGTAGTCATAGGACCTTCCGTTTATATATCGTCTTGGGAGTAATGCCATACATTCTGTCACGACCCAAACCCCGGTCGTGATGGCGCCCAACACAATGCTAGGCAAGCCCGAGCATATTACCTCTTAACCCAGCCAATTATTAATTCCAATTAATCAAATTAAATATAAACAGCACGTGATCATATCAAATGATAAGCGTGATAGTAAAAGCATACAAAAATACGGTCCCAACACATCGTGGTGTCACGAGACTGAGCCTCTACAGAATAACATCCTAATACAAACAAGTCTAGGCAAAACGAAGACAACAAGATGATAAGGATGGAGAAAACAGGCTCTGCGGACGTTGGCAGCTACCTCGTAGTCTCCGTAAAAGTAGATGATGATCAGTAGCTACAACAACTCAACTGCTCTCGGGCACCTGTGAATCTGCACAAAAAGTGCAGGGGAGTGGGGTGAGTATATTTCAACTCAGTGAGTAATAATAATAAGCAATAATTGAAAGTAAGAACTCATGTCCTATCACTAAACAGTTCTAAGGCAACCCCCACAGGTTAGTCATCACTACAGCAAGTACTCTAATCTCCAGTCCACATCTATCTCAACTAGGTCCCACGCTGACCATATCCTCACTCGTACCACTACGGTGTACAGCCATCTCAATATATGGAGACATATACATATGTCTATAACATATAACTATTTCAGTATATATATGAATATGAATAAGTATAATGCTGCGGCGCGCAGCCCGCTCCAATACATATAGCGCTGCGCGCGTGCAGCACGCTCCATTTAACGTCGACGGTGCTCACTGGGGTGTATACAGACTTCGGAGGGGCTCCCTAGGCCCAAGCGCTATGATACTACGGCGTGCAGTCCGATCCACACATATATTACATGTTTATTACTGCGGCGTGCAGTCCGATCCAATATATTTTCTGTTGCGGCATGCAACCCGATCCAATATAGGTAAATATATAATACCTCATAATGGGTCCTCGACCCTAACTCAGTCAATATAGACCCGGCCTCTCAGGCTCACTCAGCTAGAATAGGGAATTCCACCCTAGGCAGTCCGATCCAATATATATACTGCTGCGGCGTGCAGCCCGATCCAATATTGACATCAATCGTTGGTAGACCTACGGTATGATCTTAATAAGTTAAGACCCTATATTCATAAAATGTAGACCTCTTTACTATACAGTCCCGAGAACACAAGAATGGTTGTTTGCATATCGTAAATAAATATGATTAAGTTACTACTTCGTGTTGGATTTAGAGAGAGAAATATTATGTAGAAAGTATAATAAATTTTCTAATATGAAAATGTAATTGTCAATAACAAATATAATCTGATGATGTGTCTATTAACTAATTAACATACATATATACATAATTATCATTCTAGAATATTCTAACAATATTCCTAATAACAGTGGCCCAATAAATAAGGCTCAATTACATTGTAGCCCAAATCAAGAAACAGCCTAAACCCAATACAAATATGTATCTCTTATCTTGTGTGTATCGACCGCCTCATATCTTCAGTAATAGAAATAGGGTTTCCTCTCTCTTCTTTCTTGTTTTCAACGGCGGCTGTATCTGTATCACCAACACCCCCCTCAAGTTGGAGGGGGCAGAAAGCACACCCAACTTGCCCATTAAACTGCAATGAAGAGGCCCAGGAACAGATTTGGTAAACAAATCAGCAAGTTGATGATGAGAAGGAACATAAGAAAGGGAAATAAGGCCTGCTTGGAACTATTGCCTAACAAAATGGCAATCAAGTTCCACATGTTTGGTACGCTCATGGAAAATAGGGTTTTTGGCGATGTGAATGCCAGCTTGACTATCAGAATAAAGAGTCACGGGTAATGAAGGAAGAACAGAAATGTCATCAAGTAAACGCACAAGCCATGTGAGTTCAACTATGACTCTTCTCATAGACAGATATTCAGGTTCAACAGAAGATAAAGATACAGAAGTCTGTTTCTTAGATTTCCAAGAAACAGGACAAGAACCAAGGCTAATAAAGAAACCACTGACAGATCGACGAATATCCGGACAAGAACCCCAATTAGAGTCGCAGAAAGCAAGTAAATCAAGAGAAGGATTTGCATTCATGAAAAGCCCTAGACCAGGGTCACAAAGAAGATAGCGAAGACAGTGTTGAGCAGCAAGAAAAAGAGGTTCATGGGGGTCTTGCATGAATTGACTAAGATGCGGAACGACAAAAAAATATCAGGACGGGTATGAGTCAGAAAATTAAATTTTCCTAAAAGTTGACGATAGAGAAGAGGATTAGAAAGAGGAGACCCTTCATCAGAACGATGTTTAGAAGAAGGGTCTAAAGGAGAAGAAATAGAAGATAAGCCAAGACAGTCAAATTCAGTGAGAAGATCAAGAGTAAAGTTACGCTGGCAAAGAATCAAACCAGATGGCTCACGAAGCACTTCCATTCCCAAGAAATAAGATATGTTCCCCAAATATTTAATCTTGAATTCATGGTCTAAGAACTGTTTCAAATCATGTAATTCTTGAACATTGTTGCCTGTAAGTAAAATGTCATCCACATATACTGCAACTAGAGAAACAGAATCACCAGATTTCTTGTAAAAAAAAAAGAATAATCATTGAGAGAGTGAGTGTAACCCTTGAAATTAAGAGGAGCAGTTAGGCGAGCATACCACTGTCTAGAAACTTGACGAAGACCATAGAGAGATTTCTTGAGTCGACAAACTAAATTAGGAGAAGGAGAATCTAAACATGGTGGAAATTTCAAATAAACTTCTTCATGTAAGTCCCCATGTAAAAAAGCATTATTCACATCCAATTGATAATGTAACGACCCGGTCGGTCGTTTTTCAAATTTATTCCCCGATTCCCATTTTAACTGTTCCCCTAAGTTCATTTCTACTATTGTGGTTTGCCGGGAGGGTCGGTTCTGAAATTTTGAGTGTTTTGGGACACTTTGTCCCCAAATGGGAGCTTTATAGTTGGAAAATGGCCCGTAGCCAGAACAGTGCTAAGACGACCTCAGAACGGAAATTCAATGGTTCCATTAGCTCCGTTAGGTGATTTCGGGGTTGGGAGCACATTCGGAATGCATTTTCGAGGTTTGTAGCTCAATTAGGCTTGAAATGCCGAAGTTTGAAATTTTGGCGAATCCGAACGATAGGTGAAATTTTGATCTGGGGGTCGGAATGGAATTCCGACAATTTTTGTAGCTTTGGAATGTGATTTTGGATGTTTCCACAATTTTTCAGGTCATTCGGACGTCGTTTGGTCGGGTTTTTGATTAAATGTTGATTTCAGAAGTTTAAATGAAAACATAGGCTTGAATCCGCTATAATACGACATTTTCCGTGTTTAAGGACATGTTTTGATGATTGGAACAAGTTCGTATCGTGTTTTGGAGTATGTTGGTGGTTTTCGTTGGGGTCCCGGGGACCCCGAGATGAATTCGGACCACCATTCGGACATTTTTGAAACTTTAGAATCTGCAGAAAATGCAGCAGCAGTGCAGCAGACCTTTGGTCATCGCGTTCGCGTGAGAGGGCCCACGTTCGCGTAGGGTCAGCTGATAGAAGCATCGCGTTCGCGATGGTTGAGGCCGCGTTCGCGAAGGGTTGGTTCGAGAAGCATCGCATTCGCGATGGTGAGTACGCGTTCGCGTAGGTTTCGTTCGAGAGGCATCGCGTTCACAATGGTGAGGACGCATTCGCGTAGTTCAAATTTTGGAGGCTGGAATCTTTCTTCAATGTGAACGCGTGAAGAGCGTCGTGTTCGCGAAGGGGCGTTTTGGTAATGCATCGCGGACGCGTGACTGAGGACGCGAACGCGAAGGGTAAATTTCCAGTCAGAAATATTAAAAACCAGAACAGTCCATCCGCGACCCATTTACACAAAACCTTCATTTTTGAGTTCCAAGAGAAGGTATTGACGGGAAATCGCTGGTATATCATCGGGAAATCATCGGGGATAAGTTTCTTGGTCTAAATTCTTTAGTTTATCATGAAATCCTTGAGTATTTCACTGTTAATGGAGTATTAATGGGGGGTTTTAGCCCTTGGCCTAAATTATAGAAAATCATTGATTTGAATGGGCAAACGGAGTCCGATTTTGATAAATTTTATATGCACGGACTCGTGTTGAGATAAGGAACCCGAATATATAACTTTCGTAATTTTTCGAGTAGCGTACCAAAAGTTGGGTTTTGGCAACTTGTGGGTTTTAGTGTATTTTGAATTGTTTCGATTGGGTAATGCCCAATTGGCCTATTTTGATGTAATTATATTGATTTTTTTCAGATAATACACCTGTGGAGGCCGACATTCACGGTAAGAGAGTTGTCTCTTAGCGGTTTTGTACCGGAGTCGAGGTAAGTGGCTTGTCTAACCTCGTATGGGGGTACCTTCACCCCTAGGATATTATGTGGTAGTTGAAAAGCCTTGTACGCGAGGTGACGGGCGTGTACATGCGTTGGTTGTTGTAACTCACTGTACTTGAACTGCCCGATTAGTGATATTCCTATTCTTAGTTGATTAAGTTATTACATTTACATGGTATTCGCTAGAAAAGCATGCCTAGATATGATTTATTTGTCTAATTTCCTAATTGTCTTATTTGAACTTCTTGATAATTGTTGGTACTAGTTTTGGTGAAGTTGTAGTTAAGCATATTATATTTTCTCAGTGCGTTTCTTTATTTATTGTGTTGGTGGACAGCGGGTTCGATTCCCGGAGATCCCAAGGCTGTGGGTTCGATTCCTGGAGATCCAAGGGCTGCGGGTTCGATTTCCGGAGACCTGGAGTTTATTGATATATTACTGAGATACGGACTGCGGGTTCGATTCCCGGAGATCCTGAGATCATTGAGATAAATCCCGAGGTATTGAGACATGGGCTGCGGGTTCGATTCCCGGAGACCCAGAGATACCGTTATTGGGACAGCGGGTTAAATTCCCGTAGCTCCTGGACTGTTGATTATAGAGTGGGACTGTGGGTTCAATTCCCACAGGTCCTGGACTTGCTGGTTTGAGTTTTGTTGAGTTGGTTACTTGTAATTAGTTATTCGTAGTCTGTTGTAGTAATTACCTTATTGATGTTACTTCAGATTTATTCTCACATATTCGTGCTTATTACTGTTGATTATTATGTTGTTGTTTCTCTCACTAGGGCCCTGACCTTCCTCGTCACTACTCCATCAAGGTTAGGCTTGGCACTTACTAAGTACCGCCGTGGTGTACTCATGCTACTCTTCTGCACACTTTTGTTGTGTAGATCCAGGTACATCAGGACAGGCTCGTACTAGGTGATTCAGCAGCGCATTTGGAGATCTCGAGGTATGATCTGCTTCGTCCGTGGATCCGGAGGCCCTCCTTCTATTCTGATAGTGATAGTAGATATTTTCCCTTATTTCATTGTTTTTAGATACTCTTGATGTGTAGAGCCACAGTTGTACTTCCCTTTTTACTCTGTGTTACCCGTGGGATTCCGGGACTTGGTGGTATGTTATACAGTGTGGTTGACGAGTGTTTGTGCCAAGCGGCACGGATTACATTCCTATTTATATCGTTTTTCTGCTATTTCTTGTTTAATGTTCATAAACTTGTATATTCCGCAATGTGTGAGGCTTACCTAGTCGTGGGGACTGGGTCCCATCACGACATGTTCACGATTGGTGAACTAGGGTCGTGACAAGTTGGTATCAGAGCACTAGGTTCATAGGATTCACGGGACACGGACCGGTTACTTAGAGTCTCGCTGATCGATACGGAGACGTCTGTATTTATCTACGAGAGGCTATGTAACTGTTTAGGAAACTCTTCTTTTCTTTTGGATTCCTTGTCGTGCGACATTTTGTCACCAAATCTAAATTTCTGCTTTCTATTCTCTCACAGATGGTGTGGACACGTGCTACTCGTGAGGATCAGGCACCTGAGCCCCTTGTTGCAGCTGTTAGAGGTCGGGGCCGATGTAGAGGATGAGGACGCGCCCGAGGTGCAGCCATAGCACCCGCGCACGCTGCCGCTGAGGCGCCACCGGTGGATCAGGTTGGAGCGCAGGCACCGGGCACACCGACTACAGCTGCTACTACTCCAGCACTCCAGGAGACCCTGGCCCAGTTCATGAGCATGTATACTACTTTAGCTCGGGCAGGGTTGCTTCCTCTCACTGCAGCTACATCTTAGGCCGAGGGAGGGGCCCAGACTCCCGCAGCTGCTACACCTAAGCAGCGATTGCTAGTGGGACAGGTTCCAGAGATTATTGGTATGCCTCTTTCCGCCCCAGCACAGCCCAGAGGTGGGCCAGCTACCTCCGCGGACGAGCAACGTAGATTGGAGAGGTTCAAGAAATATGATCCTCCGGTGTTCAGTGGTTTGGCTAATGATGATGCATTGGGTTTTCTGGAGGAGTGTCTTCGTATTCTTTATACCACAGGGATAGTGGAGACCAGCAGGGTTTCCTTCATTGCTTTTCAGCTTCGTGGGACCGCTTATCAGCTTCATTGACCTTGGATAGTCTAGAAGAGTCTGCTTCATTGACCTGGACGCAGTTTTCAGATCTGTTTTTGAGGGAGTTTGTTCCACAGAGCCTTAGGGATTCTTGGCGATCGGAGTTTGAGCGGTTGCGACAGGGCTCCATGTCAGTATCGGAGTATGCTATCAGTTTCATCCGTCTAGCCAGGCATGCACTGGCTTTGGTTGTCACGGTCCGGGAGAGAGTGCGGAGATTTATTGAGGGCCATATTCCACTGATCCGATCCGGCATGGCCAGGGAGTTGGAGACGGATATACCTTATCAGCAGGCGGTGAGCATTGCCAGGAGGATCGAGAGTATGCTCCCTAGAGAGCAGGGAGAGAGGGAGGCCAAGAGGTATCGTGAGTCGGGCCATTTCTCTGGTGCCCGCACTTCAACAGCCGATCGTTTTGGCAGGGGTTATTCCGGTCGTCCAGTTCATTCACCATTACCAGCAGCCGGTAGTACTCCAGCTCTTCCAACACCTCGAGAGCCTTATTATGCTCCCCCAGTTTCTAGTGCACCTTCTGCTCGGGGTACTTCCAAGGGTCAGACTAGTGGGGGTGAGGCCGGTCAGTCACAGCCACCATGTCCTCCCAGAGCTTGTTTTGAGTGCGGGGATACACAACATCTAGTTAGGGAGTGCCCCGGGCGTAGGAGAGGAGCACTTCCACAGTCTTCACAGCCTCAGCGTGGTTCACAGGGCCAGTAGGGCATCATTCCAGCCCCAGCTGCCACTCCACCTGGCCAGCCAGCCAGGTGCGGCGATCAGGGTGCCAGAGGCTGTCCTCGAGAGAGGGGTCAGGCCAGATTTTATGCTATTCCTCATTGCGCCGCAGCTGTTGCATCTGATTCTGTTATCACAAGTATTATTCTGGTTAGTCTCAGAGAGGCATCGGTTCTATTCGATCCTGGTTCCATTTTTTTCATACGTGTCTTCGTATTTCGCTTCTCATCTAGGTGTGCCTCGGGATTCTTTGAGTGCCCCCATTTATGTTTCCACTCCGGTGGGTGATTCTTTGGCTGTGGACCGTGTGTATCGGTCGTGTTTGGTTACCATTTGTGGTTTTGAGACCGGAGCGGATCTATTGTTGCTCGGGATGGTCGATTTTGATATTATTCTGGGCATGGACTGGTTGTTGCCCCATTAT
This sequence comes from Nicotiana noctiflora, assembly GCA_032618575.1. Lineage (NCBI taxonomy): Eukaryota > Viridiplantae > Streptophyta > Magnoliopsida > Solanales > Solanaceae > Nicotiana > Nicotiana noctiflora. The sequence goes on from JASVEL010009785.1 coordinate 43,724, forward strand.
GCTATTCTTGATTGTCACGCCAAGACCGTGATGCTGGCTATGCCAGGCATTCCACGTATTGAGTAGAGTGGTACTCTAGATCACACCCCCAGTCGTGTTATTTCCTTTATAAAAGCTCAGCGTATGGTTGAGAAGGGGTGTGCTGCTTATCTAGCTTATGTGTGGGATGTCAGTATTGATACTCCTTCTATTGATTCCGTTCCAGTGGTGCGCGATTTCACTGATGTATTTCCAGCTAATCTCCCGGGCATGCCGCCCGACAGAGATATTGATTTTGCTATTGACTTATTGCCGGGCACTCAGCCCATTTTGATTCCACCGTACCGTATGGCTCCTCCTGAGTTGAAGGAGTTGAAGGATCAGTCACAGGAGTTATTGGGTAAGGGTTTCATTCGACCCAATGTTTCACCTTGGGGTGCTCCTATGTTGTTTGTGAAAAAAAGGACGGTTCTATGCGTATGCGTATTGATTATCGACAACTGAACAAAGTTACAGTGAAGAACCGGTATCTTTTTGCCTCGCATTGATGATTTGTTTTACCAGCTACATGGGCGCGCATGTGTTCTCCAAGATTGATTTGCGCTCTAGTTATCATCAACTGAAGATTCGGGAGCCAGATATCTCGAAGACTGCCTTCAGGACTCGGTATGGTCACTACGAGTTCCTCGTGATGTCTTTTGGGCTGACTAATGCCCCAGCAGCCTTTATGCATTTGATGCACAGTGTGTTCAGGCCATATCTGGACTCGTTCGTGATTGTTTTCATTGATGATATTCTAGTATATTCCCGGAGTCGGGAAGAGTACGAGCATCGTTTGAAGATAGTGGTTCAGATTCTGAGGGAGAAGCAGCTATATGCCAAGTTCTCTAAATGAGAATTCTAGTTGAGTTCAGTGGCATTTTTAGGCCACGTGGTGTCGGGCGATGGTATTCGAGTGGATCCGAGGAAGGTGGAGGTCATGCAGAGTTGGCCCAGACCCTCCTTCGCTACCGAGATACGCAGTTTCCTTGGTTTGGCGGGCTATTACCGTCGTTTCATAGAGGGGTTCTCTTCGATCGCAGCACCTATGACCAGATTAACCCAAAAGGGTGCCCCTTTTCAGTGGACAGATGAGTGTGAGGCGAGCTTTCAGAAGCTCAAGACAGCTTTGACTTCGGCCCCTATCTTGATGTTGCCTACAGGTTCGGGGTCCTATACAGTATATTGTGATGCCTCACGAGTTGGACTCGGTGCAGTATTGATGCAGGACGGTAGGGTGATTGCCTACGCGTCCAGACAACTGAAGGTACATGAGAAGAACTATCTTGTTCATGATCTGGAACTAGCTGCCATTGTTCACGCCTTGTGAGATCTACACTGATCACCGGAGCTTGCAGCACTTGCTTAAGCAGAAGGACCTGAATATGCGTCAGAGGAGATGGTTGGAGCTACCGAAGGACTATGATATTACTATTCTCTATCATCCGGGCAAGGCTAATGTGGTTGCCGATGCCTTGAGTCATCGGGCAGAGAGTTTGGTGAGTTTGGCATATCTACCAGCTTCGGAGAGGCCTATGGCGATGGATGTTCAGGCTTTAGCTAGGCAGTTTGTTAGACTGGATCTTTTGGAGCCCAGCCGGGTTCTGGCTTGTGTGGTTTCTCGGTCTTCTCTATTTGACCGCATCAGGGAGCGTCAGTTCAACGACCCTCATTTGCTTGTCCTCCAGGATAGAGTTCGGCGTGTTGATGCTCGAGATGTTACCATTGGGGATGATGGAGTTATGAGGATGCATGGACGTATTTGTGTGCCCAATATAGATGATCTTCGAGAGTTGATTCTAGTAGAAGCCCATAGCTCGCATTATTCCATCCATCCGGGTGCCTCGAAGATGTATCAGGAGTTGAGACAACATTATTGGTGGAGGCGGATGAAGATGGATGTAGTTGATTATGTTTCTAGATGCCTCAACTGCTAGCATGTGAAGTGTGAGCATCAGCGTCCAGGTGGATTGATGCAGCAGATTGAGATTCCAGAGTGGAAATGGGAGCGCATCACCAAGGACTTTGTATCTGGGCTTCCACGGACTGTTAGGAAGTTTGATTCCATTTGGGTTATTGTGGATTGGCAGACCAAGTCCGCCCATTTCATGCCGGTGAGCACTACTTATTCATCGGAGCGACTAGCGGAGATCTACATCAGGGAGATAGTTCGGCTGTATGGTATTCCAGTTTCCATCATTTCAAATAGAGGAACTTAGTTCACTTCACGGTTCTGGAGAGCCGTACAGCAGGAGTTAGGCACTCTGGTGGAGCTGAGCACGGCGTTTCACCCCCAGACTGATGGTCAGTCTGAGCGCACTATTCAGATTTTGGGAGGATATACTCTGTGCGTGCGTGATTGAGTTTGGAGGTTCATGGGATCACTTCTTGCTACTGGCGGAGTTTGCTTATAACAACAGCTACCAGTCCAGTATTCAGATGGCACCGTATGTGGCTCTATATTCTAGGAGGTGCAGGTCTCCCGTGGGTTGGTTCGAGCCAGGCAAGGCCAGACTGCTAGGTACTGATATGGTCTAGGATGCAATGGACAAAGTCAAGGTGATTCAGGACCGACTTCGTGCAGCCCAGTCTAGACAGAAGAGTTATGTGGAAAAGAAGGTTCGCGATGTGGCTTTTATGGTTGGCGAGCGGGTTCTGCTTCGAGTCTCGCCCATGAAGGGCGTTATGAGGTTTGGGAAGAAGGGGAAGCTGAGTCCTAGATTTATTGGCCCTTTTGAGATTTTAAGGCGTGTTGGCGAGGTTGCTTATGAGTTAGCCTTACCTCCCAGCCTAGCCGGAGTCCATCCCGTATTTCATGTCTCTATGCTCCGGAGATACCATGGTGACCCGTCGCATGTGTTGGATTTCACTTATGCTCAGCTAGACGGGGATCTGTCTTATGTTGAGGAGCCAGTGGCCATTCTAGCCAGGCAAGTCAGGAAGCTAAGGTCAAAGAACATCGCTTCAGTAAAGGTTCATTGGCGGGGTCAACCGATCGAGGAGGCGACTTGGGAGATCGAGCAGGATATGTGCAGCCAGTAACCTCATCTCTTCACCACTCCAGGTATGTTTTCTATGCTCGTTCGAGGACGAACGAATCTTAAAGTGTGGGAAGATGTAACGACCCGGCCGGTCATTTTTGATATTTACGCCCCGATCCCCAATGTTCCCCTAAGTTCATTTATGTTATTATGGTTTGCCAGGAGGGTCAGTTCTGGAATTTGGAGTGTTTTGGGACAGCCCAAATGGGAGCTTTATAGTTGGAAAATTTCATGTAGTCAGAATAGTGTGAAGACGACCTCGGAACGGAAATCCGATGGTTCCATTAGCTCCGTTAGGTGATTTTGGGGTTGGGATCGCATTCAGAATGCATTTTGGAGGTCTGTAGCTCAATTAGGCTTGAAATGCCGAAGTTTGAAATTTTGGCGAATCCGAACGATAGGTGATATTTTGATCCGGGGGTCGGAATGGAATTCCGACAATTTTTGTAGCTTCGTTATGTGATTTTGGATATGTCCGCAAATTTTCAAGTCATTCGGACGTCGTTTGGTCGGGCTTTTGATTGAATGTTGATTTCGGAAGTTTAGATGAAAACTTAGGCTTGAATCAGCTATAATTCGATGTTTTCTGTGTTTAAGGACATGTTTTTATGATTAGAACAAGTTCATATCGTGTTTTGGAGTATGTTGGTGGTTTTCGTTGGGGTCCCGGAGACCCCGGGATGAATTCGGACAACCATTCGGACATTTTTGAAACTTTAGAATCTGCAGAAAATGCAGCAGCAGTGCAGCAGACCTTTGGTCATCGCGTCCGCGTGGCAGGGCCCGCATTCGCGCAGGGTCATCTGATAGAAGCATCGCGTTCGCGATTGTTAAGGCCGCGTTCGCGAAGGGTTGGTTCGAGAGGCATCGCGTTAGCGATGCTGAGGACGCGTTCGCGTAGGTTTTGTTCGAGAGGCATCGCGTTCGCGATGGTGAGGACGCATTCGCGTAGTTCAAATTTTGGAGGCTGGAATCTTTCTTCAACGCGAACGCATGAAGAGAGTCGCATTCGCGAAGGGTCATTTTGGTAATGCATCGCGGCCGCATGAATGAGGACGCGAACGCGAAGGGTAAATGTCCAGTTAAAAACCAGAACAATCCATCTGCGACCCATTTACACAAAACCTCCATTATTAAGTTCCAAGAGAAGGTATTGACGGGAAATCGCTGGTATATCATCGGGAAATCATCAGGGGTAAGTTTCTTGGCCTAAATTCGTTAGTTTATCATGAAATCCTTGAGTATTTCACTGTTAATGGAGGATTAATGGGGGGTTTTAGCCCTAGGCCTAAAATAAAGAAAATCATTGATTTGAATAGGCAAACGGAGTCCGATTTTGATAAGTTTTATATGCACGGACTCGTGTTGAGATAAGGAATCTGAATATATAACTTTCATAATTTTTCGAGTAGCGTACCAAAAGTTGGGTTTTGGCAACTTGTGGGTTTTGGTGTATTTTGAATTGTTTCGATTGGGTAATACCCAATTGGCCTATTTTGATGTAATTCTATTGATTTTTATCAGATACTACACCCCTGAAGGCCGACATTCGCAGCAAGAGAGTTGTCTCTTAGCGGTTTTGTACCGGAGTCGAGGTAAGTGGCTTGTCTAACCTCGTGTGGGGGAACCTTCACCCCAAGGATATTATGTGGTAGTTGAAAAGCCTTGTATGCGAGGTGACGGGCGTGTACATGTGTTGTTTGTTGTAACTCACTATATTTGAATTGCCCGATTAGTGATATTCCAGTTCTTAGTTGATTAAGTTGTTACATTTACCTGGTATTAGCTAGAAAATCATGACTAGATAGGATTTATCTGTCTAATTGCCTAATTGTCTTATTTGAACTTCTTGATAATTATTGGTACTAGTTTTGGTGAAGTTGTAGTTAAGCATATTATATTTTATCTGTGCGTTTCTTTATTTGTTGTGTTGGTGGACTGCGGGTTCGATTCCCGGAGATCCCACGGCTATGGGTTCGATTCCCAGACACCCGAAGTGGTATTGTTTGTGGACTGCGGGTTCGATTCCCGGAGATCCAAGGGCTGCTGGTTCGATTCCTGGAGACCCGGAGTTTATTGATATATTATTGAGATATGGATTGCGGGTTCGATTCCAAGAGACCTAGAGATACTGTTATTGGGACTGCAGGTTAAATTCCCGTAGCTCCTGAATTGTTGATTATAGAGTGTGACTGTGGGTTCAATTCCCACAGGTCATGGACATGCTGGTTTGAGTTTTGTTGAGTTGGTTACTTGTAGTTAGTTATTCGTAGTCTGTTGTAGTAATTACCTTATTGATGTTACTTCAGATTTATTCTCACATATTCCTGCTTAATATTGTTGATTATTATGTTGTTGTTTCTCTCAGTAGGGCCCTAACCTTCCTCGTCATTACTCCATCGAGGTTAGGCTTGGCACTTACTGAGTACCGCTGTGGTGTACTCATGCTACTCTTCTGCACACTTTTGTTGTGCAGATCCAGATACATCAGGACAGGCTCATACTAGGTGATTCAGCAGCGCATTTGGAGACCTCGAGGTATGATCTGCTTCGTCCGTGGATTCGGAGGCCCTCCTTCTATTCTGATAGTGATAGTAGATATTTTCCCTTATTTTGTTGTTTTTAGATACTCTTGATGTATAGAGCCACAATTGTACTTCCCTTTTTAGTTTGTGTTACCCGTGGGATTCCGGGTCTTGGTGGTATGTTATACAGTGTGGTTGACGAGTGTATGTGCCAAGCGGCACGGATTACATTCTTATTTATATCGTTTTCCGCTATTTCTTGTTTAATGTTCATAAACTTGTATATTTCGCAACGTGTTATGCTTACCTAGTCGCGGGGACTGGGTGCCGTCATGACAGGTTCACGATTGGTGAACTAGGGTCATGACAGATAAAGTCCCCAATTCTTCTTAATAGCTATAGCAAGAATACACCTGATAATGGTCATTTTGACCACATGGAAAAAAGTCTCTGTAAAATCAATTCCTTCTCGTTGTGTATCACCTCGAATAACCAAACGAGCCTTAAGTCTTTCCACACTCCCATCAGAATTAAGCTTAACCTTGTAAACCCATTTGCAAGGTATAGCTTTCTTCCCAATAGGTAATGGAACCACCTCCCAAGTGTCATTGGCCTTTAAAGCATCAAGTTCGTTGGCCATTGCTGCTTGCCAACCAGGGTCACATGCTGCCTGAGAAAAACTAGAAGGTTCATGGATAGTAGGTAAGGAATTTAACAGTTTTTGATTGGAAATGGAGAGTTGAGTGGAAGAAATAGTAGAAGGAGAAGTAGGAGATAAGAAGCAAGAAGTAGAAACATTTGTTAAATGGACTGCCCCACAAATGTAGCCAGAGAAATAACTAGGAGTTTTATGTTCTCTTAAAGATCTGCGCAATGCAACTTGAGGAACTTCAGTAATAGGAACAGGAGTAATAGAAGTAGAAGAAGGTGAAACAAATGATTATGTAGGGGAAACATATGGTGATGTTGGTGAAATAGAAGAAGTATTAGAAATAGAACTAGAAATAGAGTTAGAAATAGAAATAGTAGATGAGATGGAAATAGAAGAATCAGTAGAAGGGAAAGAAACAGAAGAATCAAACAATGTAAGAGGTGGATTTGTAGAAGAATCAGTAGTGGAAGAAGAACAAAAAAATTGAGAAAAAGTAGTAATAGGATGGGTAAATGGAAAAATGGATTCATGAAAAATGACATTTCTGGATATAAGAATCTTTTTGTTGGCTAAGTTTAAAAGCTTATATCCTTTCTTTCTAGTAGGATATCCAAGAAAAACATGTAATAGCTCTAGGATCAAGTATTCCTCTAAGATGAGGTAAAGTGGAAGCAAAACATAGGCAGCCAAAACTCCTAAGAAAAGTGTAATTAGGAGGTTTGTGAGATAGTATTTTATATGGGAATTTGTAATTTAGAAGTTATGTTGGAAATCTATTAATGAGAAAAGTGGCAGTAAGTAGGCATTCCCCGCAATAACAAATAGGTACTTTAGAATGAAAAAGAAGAGCTCTACAAGTTTCCATCAAATGTTTGTGTTTTCTTTCAACAATGCCATTTTGTTGAGGAGTCCCTACACAAGTAGTTTGATGAATAATGCCTTTGGAAGAGAAATAAGCAATAGCAGCAATGTTGCTGCCCAGTTCAAAGGCATTGTCAGATTTGATTTTCTTGACTTTGACTTCAAATTGCCTTTCTACCATAGAAATGAAAGATTTAAGAATGGTAAAGGCATTGCTTTTTGTACTAAGTAAATATGTCCAAGTACCCATACTGAAATCATCAACAATAGTAAGGAAGTACTTATAACCATTGTAGGTAGGTTCTTTGTAAGGTCCCCAAGTATCAATATGAATAAGTTCAAAAATATGAGAAGTAGAACTTGTGTTGTCTGGAAAAGGTAACCTGTGATGTCTAGCCATAGGACAAATTGAACATGGAATGTCTTCTTTACAAAAAGTAGACTTTGGTAAAGTGGAAATATGTCTCATTGTAGAAATAGGTAAATGTCCTAGCCTTACATGCCACAAATTTTTATCAATAGTAAAAGTATTAGACACAATATTAGAATTAGAATATTGCGGAGAAAGATTGTGTGAAGATATGACAGCTTTATTTGAATGCAGGGAACCATCAGCCTTATGAGTGGAATGGAAAAGATAAAGTCCAGCTTTCACATCACCAAGGACCAGGGGCCTCCTCAAAGAAAGGACCTGTATCAAACAACAAGTTTCAACAAAGGTAAGAAGAACTTTGAATTGAGTGCAAAGTCTGTTAACAGAGATTAGATTGAATTTAAAATCTGGGACATAAAGGACTTTGTGTAAAGTTAAATCTGGATGTATTTTTACTTTTCCTACTAGTGTTACTCTTACCCTTTGTGAATTAGGAAGATTAACATTAACAGGATTAGGTAAAGGTTGAATGTTAACAATGATAGTAGAATCAAAAGTCATCTGTTCTGAGGCTCGAGATTCAAGAATCCATATATGGTTCCTAGGATTATTTTGTAAATATGAAAGATTAGGCAAGCATGTACCAGCACAGTTAGCATTGACAATGGTTTTAGAATTTGATGAAGCTTCCTGACCAATTTTAACTTGTTGAAGTAGTTCCATCAATTGTGTTAATTGTTCCTGCTTAATACCAATTGTTGCTTCAACATCATTAGATTGAACTTTATCATAATTGTCATCTGTTGTTAATGCATTTCCTTGAACAGAATGCTGAAATCTTCTATGTTTGAAATTCTGTGAATACCCTGGCTTGAAATTCTGTGGATAACCATGAATTTTATAACATTTATCAATTGTATGTCCTGGTTTCTTGTAGTGATTACAATTGAGACCTCTCCTCTTGTCTTGATTAGCTCTGAAATTGTAACCACCACTGTTGTTCATTGTAGAATTGGTAGATTTAGCTGTGACAGAATTGAACCTTTGTGTTGACACAGCAAAGGAACCAGATTCACTAGGATAATGTCCTATAGTTTGTATTCCTCTCCGCCTTTCCTCCTGTAAGAGTAAATAATAAGCCATATCAATATTTGGTGGAGGATGCATTATCATTATATTCCCCCTAACATTTGTGTTGGACTCATTGAGTCCCATTAAAAACTGAACCAATTTCTGTCTTTCTTCAAGTGCTTCATTCTTATCATTAGCTCCACATTTGAAATCAACACAAATACACATAGTCCTTGCATCAAGTAATTCTATTTCATCCCATACAACTTTCATTTTGTTAAAGTAAGTAGCAATATTTGAAGTTTCTTGTACTGTCTCTAATAACTGCTTTTGTAGTTCAAATGATTGTGCTAGGTTAGATTGTCCATACCTATCTTCAAGTTGTTTCCATAAAATTCTGGCAGATTTGGAATGAATGACACTAGTTCTAATGTCTTGAGTAAGAGAGTTCAAAAGCCAAGCAAATACCATATCATTGCATCGTATCCAATATCGCAAATCTAGTGAGTCTTCATTAGGCTTAAGTAAGCTATTATCAATGAAACCCAGTTTATTTTTAGCAGATAAAGCAATTAAAACTGATTTTCTCCATCCTCCATAATCAGTTCCATCAAAAGGAGGAGAAACCAAGCACATTCCTGGAGAATCAGAAGCATGCAGAAAATATGGGTAATCCAGATAAATTTTTGTGGCTGCCATATGATCAGCTCCAATTGAAGTGCAAAATATCGATTGAAATCAAAAAATCGAAGAAATTGAAGGAAGATTTGAAGATTTGAAAAAATTGTAATGAATTATAGCACTGTATCAAACAATTTCAGACTGATTTGTAAAAAAATGAAATATACTGAGTAGAGAGAAAGCTCTGATACCATGTTGGATTTAGAGAGAGAAATATTATGTAGAGAGTAGAATGAATTTTCTAATCTGAAAATGTAACTGTCAATTAGAAATATAATCTGATGATGTATCTATTAACTAATTAACATACTTATATACATAATTATCATTCTAGAATATTCTAACAATATTCCTAATAACAGTGGCCCAATAAATCAGGCCCAATTACATTGTAGCCCAAATCATGAAACAGCCCAAACCCAATACAAATATGTATCTCTTATCTTGTGTGTATCGACCGCCTCATGTCTTCTGTAATAGAAATAGGGTTTCCCCTCTCTTCTTTCTTGTTTTCAACTGCGGTTGTATCTGTATCACCAACACTTCGATATTAGGTATAGAGTTGTTATAAAGGTCTAAGACATGTATAAATCCAAGAAGGGCTTACCTATTATAAGTCTAAGACTACATATCGTATTATAACCCAATAAACGATATTTAAACTTACTGTGGGTTACGTGGTTTATACGGTCTAATGTAATACGATTATGTTGGTAATATATAATTTATCGTATTTGTAGTAGAACAAAACTTTAGTATATGTCGTAGGATACCTATTTGACTAATACGATTGTAGTCATAACAATTTGGAAGTATTGAACTAAATATTGTATATAATTATATACAATATTGTGGGTATATTTAATTATAGATCGTGCCCATAATATGTAGTTACAGAATAATATCTCTAAATTCCCTACCACTTATGACCTAAATTTCAAATTAGGGTTGAGTGATGTAATACGGCTGTTTCGTTCAACTTAACATCCGTACATATGTTAAGTTGAATAGTGTAAATTTTATTAGCATAGTCTATGTGTTTGCCCTAATGTTCATTTACGCTAGCAAAAGACATTTAATATAAACTTTCCTCCTATTATTACGTTTAAGGATACCTAGTTATTGACAGGAGGTAGTTTTGGATGACCTCTCTCATTTAAATTTAAAGGGTTGGTAACTAGGACAAAGAGAATTTAAGTGTTGGTAACTAGTCATTCATATAGATCTCTAAGTAATGATAATTATATCTATGTGAGTTGTATACAATTATAAGGTTGGGTTGTAAGTCCAATCTACCATTAGTCCGAAATTTACAGCAAATTTCATATGGACTTATGTGAAATTTGTAATGTAAAACATTTAGTAACAACTACATAAGTCTAACAGATCGTGAAGAATTACACATTCTCTATCCAATTTGTCAAACATTACACATTCTCTGAGGGTTTGATTATACGCTTGTAATTATTACAAATACAAATTGGGGTACTGCTATTTACTAAATGACTAATACATTCTACGAAACACTTATCATAAGGCAAAGATAATATTATGACATATGTTATAACAATGTGATCTTTTAGTGTATAACCAAGCAGCTGAATTCTTTTATCTTACACATTCTAAGAACAGTATAACTACTCCTATACCTATTTATATCAAATGGCATTCACCCATAGGAAAATTTCTAAAACTGAACATTGATGGTTCTACTAAGATGAATCCAACTGCTTGTGGAATTGGGGGTGTCTTTAGGGACTCTACGAGTAGTTGGGTCGTAGGTTTTTCAGGCCATGTTCAAAACGGTTCTAGCTTACAAACTGAGTTATTACCATTAACCATGGGCCTTCAAATTGCTGTGCAATTCAAGATCTTTCCTTTAATCATTGAAATAGATGCAACTACAATCTTGGACTTGCTAAAATTTTCAACACCCAAATATACTAATATTATTGCTGATTGTAGGTACTTACTCCATCAGTTGCATGATCCAGAATTACATATAATCTATAGGGAGCAAAATGGAGTTTAGGACTGCTTAGTCAAGTATGGAGCATCACAAATGGAGGCAAATGTGGAAATATTTTCAAGACCTCCAAATTTTGTGTTAAATTCTCTTCAGCAAGATCAAGTGGGAATGCTGAAAAGAAGATTTTGTAAACCTTCGAATATGTTAGATGCTAATCGGATAAGTTGTAATAGTTTTTCTACTTCTACTTTAACTAGTGTGTATAATGTAGTAGGAAGTAATCTGATGCATTTTATGCATCCAACAAACCCTTATGTAACTTTTTAACTTTATAATATATCTATCTTTTTAACCAAAAAAAAAAAAAGTGCAGTGAACTTATTAAATGTTTCCAGTAATTTTTAAATGCAACGTCCCTTTTAATATACTAGGACTAAGTTTAGTGTATATATCTTACATGCTATTGTTATACGGAGCCCGTCGTACCTGATAGATGGTAATAAATGTTTAAGGTGATTCTGCACTATCCTACGACTGTGTTGTAAGGACTAACAAGTCATAACCGGTTGGGACCTGAACTTACAACTAGTAAAGATATCATTTATAAGCTTACCGCGATAAGTTAGAAATGTCATAGGACCTTTAAGTACTTATTCTATCTAACAGAGCATTAGTCCTATTTTGTATAAGATATATCGGTAGAAAACCTTGTTGTTTAAATGTATTATTTTGCTATATATCGTACACAACATTCAATATTATATTAAGTACTATAATATGGCACTTGATATCAAACAACAAGGTTTCCTACCGCAGGACGTAGTCTCATACTCACGTATGAGTAATTATGTGGTGTAGTACACACCACATAATTATTAGTTAAATACTCTTATCTTTTCATTAATATTTACATTACTTCCAAATGGACTCATGTCACCAGACTTCCGTTTTATTCATATGAATTTAATAACAGGTATATATATCGTTGTTGTTATTTAGTAATATCTGTTATACTTATAATTACTAAGTATAAGGCCAACCCTTATTAAAAGTATAATATGTTTTAAACTGTGTATGTAAAACAAGATTGTTTAGTCATCGGACAGAGGTGTAAATAAAATTTAGGCTGATAAGTTATACGATTAAACACTTAACTAAATATAAGCTAATACGATCTTTGGCCATGACTTCGCAATTTGCAGGTAAGTCCCCTATATAATTATAGGACGCATCGGCCTACGACAACTACATAAGTCCATTTGACTAATACGATTGTAGTAATAGGACCTTCCGTTTATATATCGTGGTTGTTATTTAGTAGTTGACCGTGAATGAATATGATTTCATTCATATACTAGGACCCATCAGTATACGTTCATACTAGGACGCATCGGCCTACGACAATCACATAAGTCCATTTGACTAATACGATTGTAGGCATAACAGATTGGGAGTAATATAATACGATTGTAGTAGGACGCATCTGTATTGGGAAAAAACCTTTTATGATGTGGCAAGACACGTGGAATATCAAACAATTTTTTTTTATTTTGAGGAAGAGATACGAAGAAGTAAATTAGGCACGGGGTGAAATTCGATTAAAGAAGTCCTGTACCTATTTAGAATAGGTAAGAACGTAACTACAGAGATGAAGGACATCAACAAAAAATAGACACGAGCTTCGTATCTGTTCAAGACATCCAACGGTAACGAGCCAAAAAAAGCATTTAAAGCATGAATCTGAAGGCAGAAAGGAGTCTAAATTCAATCATTAAACATCCTATACATTAAAGGATCAGCATTTATTGAAAATGATTGTATAACGACCTATGTAATGTCATTTATTGCTCATTAAAACTTACGTTTTATTCTTCCATCTAGAGTTAGGTATAAACGGAGGGAGTTAAACCCATTGTAAGGGACAACAATCACTGAAATACAATCTTTTTTACTGTCTATTCTAATTATTGAAAGCCTATTATATTTTTTCGGTCTCTTGATTATCAGTAACCCGATTTCTCCATTATTTTTTATTTTTAATCGAAGTTCAATATTTTTGTTAAACAAATTGGTTACGTTACCGGGAATCTGATAATCGATTCTTTTTAACTTATACGTTTCATTTGTCGTAAACATCATGTCACACGATACATTGCACGTTATCAGCGGCGGAGAGGATATCTATGGAATATCGTATACAACTTCATAGAAAATTTCTAAAGTGGTTATTACGCATGGGAAGCGAGTACGCCAAACCTTGGACGATGAAAACATGATTTTTGATGATGCAGACACCGAAGGAATGATCACCACTCACAACGATGCACTGGTTATTTCATTACTCGTGCACGATACTGATGTGAGGCGAGTCTTAATCGATCCGGGAAGCTCTGTCAACATCATCTTACTAAAAGTACTACAAGAAATACAAGCTGAAAATATAATGATACCTAAGGCGCATATATAATGATACGATGCGGGAGTTGTTAAAGAAACCAAATTTCAGGTAGTAAATATAGAAATGGCTTATAACCTAATCTTGGGGAGGCCATGGATTCATGATATGGATGTTGTTCCTTCAACTCTACATCAAGTCGTCAAATTTCCGTCGCCTTGGGGAGTACGACAAATCCGAGGGGATCAATGAATAGCCAGGAGTATCAACGTCGTAGCAGATACAAACTCCGACGAGGCTGTTGAGGGCGATAAAATTCAAAATTCACTTAAAAAAATAGATTTAGACTCGAGGCCCGATGTTATTCAGGAACCCGAGGAAAATGAAAATATCAAAACAACAATTGAAGAGCTCGAAGCAGTAGTGTTAACTGAAGAATGGCCCGAGAGAAAAGTTTATGTAGGGGTCAACCTAAGGTCTGATATGCGAGGTACGTTAATTGAATTTTTGAAAACTAACGGGGACTGTTTTGCTTGGTCCCATGCTGATATGACAGGTATACCACCGGAAGTAATGACTCTGTCACGACCCCAAATCCGGTCGTGATGGCGCCCAGCACATTGCTAAGCCAGCCTGCCCAATCAATATTAACAATGGAGCTAGAAGCTCTCTGTAACCCATTTAAGCATTTCAAAATATGAAACAATAGTAATACTTATACCAACAACGGGGAAACCAAGTCCCAAAATATACTAACTCCCATAGACCAAGGGTCAAGAGTCATGAGCCTCTACTGAACATGAGTGTATAAAGGTTTACAAGATACCAAGTGCGGAAAGAAAAGTCAATACAAAATCAAGAAAGTAAGAAGGAATATCGGGTCCTGCGGACTCTGCAGCTACCTCGAATATCCACAAACGTCGCCTCGCACAACTACTGGATCACTGCTGAGAGGTACCTGGATCTGCACACAAGGTGCAGGGAGTAAAATGAGTACTGCCAGACTTAGTGGTAATAAACAAGGGTAAGACAACGCAGATAAGAAATCCGCAATAAAGCACTATGTAAAGCTATAATCAGCTACCCTGTCATAGAATCAATCTTCACTGTACCTGTACCAACAAATACCAATAAATAGCATAACAGCTAGCGGATGTAGCTAAATGCAATGCAATGCATGATATGACCGCTACGGCGCGTAGCCCGACTCCAATTTTGGGTACCCGTGCTCACTGTGGGGGTTCAGACTCCGGAGGGGCTCCTACAGCCCAAGCACATCTCATAGAGATATTCTGCGGCGTGCAGTCCGATCCAACATATATCTCGCTGCGGCGCGCAGCCCGATCCACTACTAGTCAGCTAATATGCAGATACAGCCTCGCAAGCTCAAAAGTAGTTTTTGAAAACTCTTTTATCATTTTTCAGTTGGAAAACCAGTAATATCAAGTTCCGGAGATTGGAATTAGCATAATAACAAAAATAGCTGCGGACTAGTAGTAAACTAGCATGTCTATATGATAAGACAATGATAACGATCCTCGCGGGATCCAATAACTGGCTCACAGCCCACAATATACTCAACCGTCCAAGAAGGAGGTTCAACGGCTCGAGAATAGCCAATAATATAGTATCAACAGGTTGGACTAATCTATAGTATCCAGTTCATGATCGACCCCGCACTCTCAAGAGTGTGCGTGTCTCGCCGCTATACAGCGTCACAAAGTGGTATACCGGGGTTTCGAACCCGCTGGTCATCGCCCACATCTATTACTCACCTCAATACGGCGCGACGACTACTCCGCAATGCCCTTGCCACGAGAATTAAGCTCCGCACGCGTAGAATCTGATCAAATACAGTAGAAATACAACAAATTAGGCCAA
The DNA here is from genome assembly GCA_032618575.1 of Nicotiana noctiflora. NCBI lineage: Eukaryota > Viridiplantae > Streptophyta > Magnoliopsida > Solanales > Solanaceae > Nicotiana > Nicotiana noctiflora. Next base: position 59,191 of record JASVEL010009785.1, read on the forward strand.
TGGGACGATACCCAATCAAAACAACTCAATTTACATCATAATTCCCAAAGTTGTCAAAACCCGACTTTCGGTACGCTTGTCGAAAAATTACAAAAGTCACATATTCGGAACCCTCATCTCGATACGAGTCTAAGCATATCAATTTTACCAAATTCGGACTCCATTTGCCCATTCAAAACCTTGATTTTCTAAAGTTCAAGCCTAGGGCTAAATCCTCCATAAATTACCCCAAATTCCTCCATTTTCATGATATAATTGCATAATATTACCAATACTAATCATAGTTTAAGTCCATAGTTGATTACCCGATGATTTCCCTTGAATTTCTCTTCAAAATCGCCCAAATCGCCTCTAAAGCCGAGACCCAAATGTGTGAAATGTTCTGAAATGTTTCTAACTTCTGATACACTTAACTTACAGCGATTTTCGCTTCTGCGGAAAAATTTCCGCTCCTACGAGTCCGTATCCGCGACCAAAGGGTCGCTTCAGCGGTTCCAGGCCTAGCCGGCCAATTCCGCTTCTGCGAGCAAAGGACCGCTTAAGCGCGTCCGCTTCTGCGATGAAACGTCCGCTTCTGCGAAAACATCCGCTCCTGAGTCCGCTCCTGCGGACTCGCCCAGGCGGTCAAGAATCCGCTTCTGCAGACCTTCCCATTTTCTTCTCGTCCGCTTCTGCGATCACTGGCTCGCACCAGCGATGCCGCTTCAGCGGAAAAGAGTCCGCTTCTGCGGTGCCAAGCGCTCCTGCGCTCCTCAGTCCGCTCCTGCGGACTCGCCTCCGCGCCCAGCTTTCCGCAGGGGCGAAAATGACAGAACCAGAACTCTTCAACCTGAAATTTCCATGATTTTCTTCCGTTTAACCATCCGAAAACACCCCGAGGCCCCCGGGACCTCATCCAAACACACCAACACATCTTAACACCTTATTCGAACTTGCTCCAATCCTCAAAACATGTCTAATAACATCAAAACCCATAATTCACATCAAATTCAAGCCTAAATTCCTTAAAACATTCCGAATTACACATCCAATCAAAAACCCGACCAAACGACGTACGAATGACCTGAAATTTTGCAGGCACATCCAAAATCACCTAACGGAGCTACTGCAACTGTCAGAATTTCATTCCGACCCCGGATCAAAATCTCACCTACCGTTCGGATTTCGCCAAAATTCAACCTTAGCCAATTCAAGCCTATTTCTACACCGGGCCTCCAAATTCAATTCCGATTGTTCCCCTAAGTCACAAATCACCTCCCGGAACTAACCGAATCATCAGAATCCGATTCCGAGCCCTCTAACCAAATAGTCAACTCCGGGTTGACTTTCCTTATTCAAGTTTCCTTCAAAAAGGCTATATGCCTCGTTTTCAATCCAATTCATTCCTAACTCACCCGATAGACTCTAACACTGATATAAAATCATAAAACATGCATTTACAACATAACGGGGTGGTAATTCCCGTGACGACGGGCCGGGTCGTCACATTCTCCCCTCTTAAGCAAACGCTTGTCCTCGAGCGGGTCAAGAAACATACCTGAAGTCTCAAACAAGTGAGGATATCTGCTCCGCATCTCCCGCTCGACCTCCCAAGTGGCCTCCTCCACGGGTCGACCTCTCCACTGAACCTTAACCGATGCAATCTCCTTAGACCTCAATTTTCTCACCTGCCGTCCCAAAATGGCAATAGGCTCCACATCATAGGATAGATCACCATCAAGTTGAATGGTGCTGAAATCCAATACATGAGACGGATCTCCAATGTACTTCCGGAGCATAGACACATGGAATACTGGATGAACGCTGGATAAGCTGAGCGGCAAGGCCAACTCATATGCCACCTCTCCAACTCTCCTAAGTATCTCAAAAGGACCAATGTACCCGGGACTCAACTTTCCTTTCTTCCCAAACCTCATGACACCCTTCATAGGTGAAATCTTCAACAATACTCTGTCACCAACCATGAAAGACAACTCTCGAACTCTACGGTCCGCATAACTCTTCTGACGAGACTGTGCTGTACGAAGCCTCTCCTGGATCAACTTTGCTCTATCTAGAGCATCCTGGACTAACTCGGTCCCTATCAATCTAACCTCACCAGGCTCAAACCATCCCACGGGGGATCTACACCGCCTGCCATACAATGCCTCATACGGGGCCATCTGAATACTCGACTGATAACTGTTGTTGTAGGCAAACTCGGCAAGTGGTAGGAACTCATCCCACGAACCACCAAAATCAATCACACAAGCTCGCAACATATCCTCCAAGATCTGAATAGTGCGCTCAGACTGTCCGTCTGTCCGGGGGTGAAATGTTGTACTCAACTCAACCCGTGTACCCATCTCTCGCTGAAATGCTCTCCAAAACTGAGAAGTGAACTGAGTACCCCTGTCGGATATGATAGACACTGGAACTCCATGCAACCGAACAATCTCTCGAATAAAGATCGCTGCCAACCTCTCCGATGAGTAGGTGGTACTAACTGGAATGAAGTGAGCTGACTTGGTCAGTCTATCCACAATCACCCATACAGAATCAAACTTCCTCGCCGTCCGAGGGAGTCCAGGAACAAAGTCCATAGTGACCCTCTCCCATTTCCACTGAGGAATAGCAATGCGTTGAAATACACCACCGGGCCTCTGATGCTCGTACTTAACCTGCTGACAGTTGAGGCACCGTGCTACATGTCCGACAATGTCCATTTTCATCTTTCTCCACCAATAGTGCTGTTTCAAATCTTGATACATCTTAGCGGCTCCTGGATGGATAGAATACCGCGAGCTATGGGCCTCCTCCAAAATCAACTCATGAAGGCCATCAACATTGGGCACACATATCCGGCCCTGCATCCTTAATATGCCGTCACTATCAATGGTGACATCTCTAGCATCATCATGCTGAACTCTGTCCCTCAGGATAGCCAAATGTGGATCATCATACTGGTGCTCACGAATACGATCATATAGAGATGACCGAGATACAACACAAGCCAATACCCTGCTGGGCTCCGAAATATCTAACCTCACTAGCCGATTGGCTAGCACTTGAACATCATAAGCAAATGGCCTCTCCTCAGCTGGAATATATGCCAAGCTCCCCATACTGACCGCCTTCCGACTCAAAGCATCGGCCACCACATTGGCCTTACCCGGATGATATAATATAGTAATGTCATAATCATTCAGCAACTCAAGCCATCTCCGCTGTCTCAAATTAAGGTCTTTCTGTTTGAACAAGTGCTGGAGACTACGATGGTCGGTATACACCTCACAAGACACGCCGTACAAATAGTGCCTCCAAATCTTCAAGGCATGAACAATGGCGGCTAGCTCCAAATCATGAACAGGATAGTTCTTCTCATGTGGCTTCAACTGCCGAGAAGCATAAGCAATCACCTTACCTTCCTGCATCAACACACAACCTATCCCCACTCTCGAGGCATCACAATAAACGGTATATGAACCTGAAGCTGATGGCAATACTAACACTGGAGCTGTGGTCAAAGCCGTCTTGAGCTTCTGAAAGCTCTCCTCGCACTCATCCGACCACACGAATGGTGCACCCTTCTGGGTCAATTTAGTCAATGAAGAAGCAATGGATGAAAATCCCTGAACAAACCGGCGATAATATCCCGCCAAGCTAAGAAAACTCCTGATCTCTGTAGCTGAGGACGGTCTAGGCCAACTCTGCACCGCCTCTATCTTCTTAGGATCAACCCGAATACCATCACGAGACACCACATGTCCTAGAAATGCTACGGACTCGAGCCAAAACTCGCACTTGGAGAATTTAGCATATAGCTTCTCCTCCCTCAATCTCTGCAACACAATACTCAAATGCTGAGCATGCTCCTCCTGGCTACGGGAGTAGACTAGAATGTCATCAATGAACACAATCACAAATGAATCCAAATAAGGCATGAACACGCTGTTCATCAGATGCATAAATGCTGCTGGGGCATTGGTCAGCCCAAACGACATCACAAGGAACTCATAAGTGACCATATCGGGTCCTGAATGCAGTCTTCATAATATCCGAGTCCCCGATCTTCAGCTGATGATAGCCCGAACGAAGATCGATCTTAGAAAACACCCTCGCACCCTGTAACTGATCAAACAAATCATCTATGCGCGGTAGAGGGTACTTGTTCTTCACTGTCACTTTGTTCAATTGCCTGTAATCAATACACATTCGCATGGAGCCATCTTTCTTTTTAACAAATAATACCGGTGCACCCCACGGAGACACACTAGGGCGGATGAAACCCTTATCCAGAAGTTCTTGAAGCTGCTCTTTCAGTTCTTTCAACTCAGCTGGTGCCATCCGATAAGGAGGAATGGATATGGGCCGAGTGCCCGGCACCAAGTCAATGCCAAAATCAATATCCCTGTCCGGCGGCATGCCCGGCAGGTCCGAGGGAAATACATCTGGAAAGTCCCTCACAACAGGTACAGAATCAATGCTAGGAGACTCAGCTCCCACATCTCTCACAAAAGCTAAATACGATAAACACCCTTTTTCAACCATCTTCCGAGCTTTTAGGAACGAAATAACACGGCTAGGGACGAAATCGGTCGAACCCCGCCACTTGATCTGAGAAATACCAGGAATGGCCAATGTAACTGTCTTAACATGACAGTCCAATATAGCATGGTACAGAGACAACCAGTCCATACCCAATATAACATCAAAGTCCACCATCCCCAACAATAACAAATCTGCCTGGGTCTCCAGACCCCCAATAGATATAACACAGGATCTATAGACATGATCCACAACAATCGTATCACCCACGGGGGTGGATACATGAACAAGCAAATCAAGACTACCACGAGTCGCACCCAAATGATGTGCAAAATAAGAGGACACGTATGAATATGTGGACCCTGGATCAAATAGAACAGAGGCATCTCTGTGACAGACAGAAATGATACCTGTAATCACCGCATCGGAGGCAACCGCATCACGCCTGTCAGGAAGTGCATAGAACCGTGCCTGGCCTCCACCAGATCTCTCCTCGCCCCTGGGGCGACCACGAGAAGACTGACCTCCACCTCTACTAGACTGAGATGGTGCTGAAGAGGAGGGCTGATCCCTCTGCTGAGTCCTGCCCCTACGTAGTCGAGGGCACTGTCTCCTCGTGTGGCCAAACTCACCACACTCATAACATGCACCTGGTGCTGGAGAAGTAGGTGTTGCACTCTGGGCTGGGAGGGCACCAAGCGATGACTGACCCTGCTGAAACCCCTGTCGACCACGACCATAAGAACCTCCGCTCGGCTCTGGGCGGCCTGAATGAGAAGGTCTAGATGAGCGACCTCTGCTCTGCTGGGAATGCCCTCTAGATGGAGCACCGCTGAAACTGCCAGAACCACGAGGCCTCTTGGCCTCCCGCTCTTCTCTCTCTCGGCGACTATCCGCCTCAATGGAGCGTGCCATGTCAACAACCTGCTCAAACGATGATGACAGAACTCGCTCGCTGGTCATAAGAATACGGATAGAGTAGTTGAGGCCATCAATGAACCTCCCGATCCTCTCCCTATCAGTGGGGATCATCCATGTGGCATGCCTAGCCAACTGAGTGAATCTAAGCTCATACTGAGTCACAGACATGTTGCCCTGAACCAACCACTCGAACTGGCGACATAGCTCCTCGCGACGAGACCGAGGTACATATTTCTCTAGAAAGAGAGTAGAGAACTGCTGCCATGTGAGAGGTGCTGCTCCTGCAGGCCTACGCCTCTCAAACTCTTCCCACCAATCAAATGCGGGACCAGTGAACTGAAAGGTAGTAAATGAAACTCCGCTGGACTCAAGAATACCAGCCGTACGCAGCATCTTCTGACACTTACTGGAGGAATAACCGGTGCAACCACCTGAGCGGGGACCGCATCTGGCATCTGAAGTCCCTGAACAACCTGGTCAGGTGTGCGAGCTGCAGGGGTCTGCTGACCACCCCCTGTCTGAGATGTCGCTGCAGTAGCAGTAGCTGAGACTACCTGAGCCAAACCGGAACACACCGATAATATCTGAGCAAGAGTCTCCTGAAGACCAGGAATAGCAATAGATACAGTCTGGCCCTGAACTGGGGCTGCTGGAGCATCAACCACTAGGGGCTGCCCCTGAACTGGTACAACGGGCGGGTCAGTTGGCACTGCCTCAGCTGCCCTACCTCTACCTCTGGCACGACCGCGCCCACGGCCTCTAACAGGTGGCAATGGAGGTCGTCCACCTCGTCCCGATGCTCGCGTTCTCGCCATCTGCGAGAGAATAGAATATAGAAGTTCAGTTCTCGGAACAACAAGATCGCACGAAGAATTCCAAGAAATGTGAAGTGTTTTCTAAAGGTTCGCAGCCTCCCGAGGATAAGTACAGGCGTCCCCGTACCGATCCACAAGACTCTACTAACCGGCTCAAGACTCATGAGGCCTAGTAAACCTAGGCTTTGATACCAACTTGTCACGACCCCAAATCCGGTCGTGATGGCGCCAGCACATTGCTAAGCCAGCCTGACCAATCAATATTAACAATGGATCTAGAAGCTCTCTGTAACCCATTTAAGCATTTCAAAATATGAAACAATAGTAATACTTATACCAACAGCGGGGAAACCAAGTCCCAAAATATACTAACTCCCATAGACCGAAGGGTCAAGAGTCATGAGCCTCTATCGAACATGAGTGTATAAAGGTTTACAAGATACCAAGTGCGGAAAGAAAAGTCAATACAAAATCAAGACAGTAAGAAGGAATATCGGGTCCTGCGGACTCTGCAGCTACCTCGAATATCCACAAATATCGCGTCGCACAGCCACTGGATCACTGCTGAGAGGTACCCGGATCTGCACACAAGGTGCAGGGAGTAAAATGAGTACTGCCAGACTCAGTGGTAATAAACAAGGGTAAGACAGCGCAGATAAGAAATCCGCAATAAAGCACTATGTAAAGCTATAATCAGCTACCTTGTCATAGAATCAATATTCACTGTACCTGTACCAACAAATACCAATAAATAGCATAACAGCTAGCAGATGTAGCTAAATGCAATGCAATGCATGATATGACCGCTACGGCGCGTAGCCGACTCCAATTTTGGGTACCCGTGCTCACTGTGGGGGTTCAGACCCCGGAGGGGCTCCTACAGCCCAAGCACATCTCATAGAGATATTCCTGCGGCGTGCAGTCCGATCCAACATATATCTCGCTGCGGCGCGCAGCCCGATCCACTACTAGTCAGCTAATATGCAGATACAGCCTCGCAAGCTCAAAAGTAGTTTTTGAAAACTCTTTTATCATTTTTCAGTTGGAAAACAGTAATATCAAGTTCCAGAGATTGGAATTAGCATAATAACAAAAATAGCTGCGGACTAGTAGTAAACTAGCATGTCTATATGATAAGCCAATGATAACGATCCTCGCGGGATCCAATAACTGGCTCACAGCCCACAATATACTCAACCGTCCAGAAGGAGGTTCAACGGCTCGAGAATAGCCAATAATATAGTATCAACAGGTTGGACTAATCTATAGTCTCCAGTTCATGATCGACCCCGCACTCTCAAGAGTGTGCGTGTCTCGCCGCTATACAGCGTCACAAAGTGGTATACCGGGGTTTCGAACCCGCTGGTCATCACCCACATCTATTACTCACCTCAATACGGCGCGACGACTACTCCGCAATGCCCTTGCCACGAGAATTAAGCTCCGCACGCGTAGAATCTGATCAAATACAGTAGAAATACAACAAATTAGGCCAATGGGACGATACCCAATCAAAACAACTCAATTTACATCATAATTCCCAAAGTTGTCAAAACTCGACTTTCGGTACGCTTGTCGAAAAATTACAAAAGTCACATTTTCGGAACCCTCATCTCGATACGAGTCTAAGCATATCAATTTTACCAAATTCGGACTCCATTTGGCCATTCAAAACCTTGATTTTCTAAAGTTCAAGCCTAGGGCTAAATCCTCCATAAATTACCCCAAATTCCTCCATTTTCATGATATAATTGCATAATATTACCAATACTAATCATAGTTTAAGTCCATAGTTGATTACCTGATGATTTCCCTTGAATTTCTCTTCAAAATCGCCCAAATCGCCTCTAAAGCCGAGACCCAAATGTGTGAAATGTTCACAAGCACCTCAAGTTTCTTCCGGACATCATGATGATAAAACCGGACAAAAATGTGATCAGAGCTTTAGTGAGTTTTTGGGACTCAACAAGCAATGTGTTCAGATTCCAGGACTGCGAAATGACACCCACTTTGGAAGAATTGGGCGGACTCACAGGACTCGGAAGAGATTTGCACAACATGAGACCTGCAGCTCCTAGGCAAATGGGTGTGAATAATTTCTTGAAGAAGTTATGTCTCCGGTGGGTTCCCATAGGTTGTTTGGAGAACGGTTGGGTGCCACTGGATTATCTCTACGACAGATTTGGTGATAAGAATGGGTTCGCGAAATTCTCAAACACTGAATTTGTCAACCAGTTGAATTATGACGCTTGTGGAGACTTAAGGATTTATGCCTTTATGATCGCTTTTTTGGGAACCATGGTTTTTCCCGAACATGGCGGACGCATCAGAATCCGTTTGGCTGCGGTGGTCTCATATCTACAGAGCAACGAGGAACACACTTTTCTTCCTATGATCCTAGGAGACATCTTCCGGGCTTTAACTCGGTGCCATGAAGGACAAGATTATTTCGAAGGTTGCAATATCTTATTACAAATGTGGTTTGTAGAGCATCTCTATCATCACCCAATTGTGATAGACTTCAACGCGGATTGGCTGAATTATATTCGTTGTCATACAAACAAAGCCGCCCGTTGTAACCTTCCAGAAGATTTGAGGACTTGGCAAGAACTTCTCAACTCTTTGAGAGCAGATCAACTTACCTGGAATTATTATTGGTTCCCTTCCGCCAAAATCATGCATATGTCGACATATCGCACATTCTACATACTAATGGGCTTCAGGGGTTTCCAACCATATGCCCCACTACATGTCATGCGGCAGTTGGGTAGAGAACAGAAAAGGCCCCCAATTGAGGATATGCGATCGTTTAAATGGGAATTCGCGACGGAGGAGACCCCGAGGGAGACTTATGCACAAAAGGTATGGTTCGGTAGTCGACTCTCCGACATCGATGAAATGGTTGCCGATCGAGAACGGGGAGAGGTGAGCCTCGCATATCTTGAATGGTTCCACAACCAATCAATGCCAGAGCAAAGGTCAGAAAGGTCGGTAAAGTATGCCGTCGATTGGGAGAAAGAGGTGGAAGCCAGAGTAAGGGAGGCTAAGCATGAGACAGCAAAAGATTTCCAATCTTGCATTAACACTTTAAAAGAAGACAAGGGAATTCTGGAAGCTGCCATGGACATACAATGGGCTGATTTTGATCGGGAAAGGGCCGGTTGGGAGCAGGAAAGAGAAGCACTCCGAACTCAAATTCAAGAGATGCAATTGGCCGCAGAAAGGTCAAGGAGGAGTCGGAATGATCAGATGCTAATAAACGATTTGGAAAGGAAAGCCTTTGAACACCAAGAAGACATGGAGAAGGCAAAAGCGGCTTTGGTTGTAGTCCGGACAAAATGGAAGAGAGCAGCCCACCAAGAAGCACTCCGTCTACAACAAGTAGAGAAAGATTATGATGCAATCATCGTTAATTGAAGAAAACCAAATGCCGCTCTTAGAGAGCGAACTCTCAAGCAAGTCCGGGATGCCAAAGCAGATAGAGACCGTTGCCACAACTTGATGGCACGGATGGAAAGACAAATAGATAGGCTCTTGGACCATGTCTCCGGCAACGCTCAAGTATTAGGGGCAAAGAACCGACACATAGGGCAGCTGCTCAGAGAAAAAGACATGATCAGGACCAGGATCAATGAAATCGAGCACTACATCACTATGAGGTGTTTGACCTGCGAACGAGTACCTCGGCCTGCCCTCTTCTCTTCAATCATGGAATGTGTCCACCAAGTCATGGCAGAATTGGGGAGTATACAGAAAGATCTTACACCAAGAACTGCAGCAAGGCCAAACAACGCCCCCCGGGCGCAAAGATTCGAGGCGTTGGAACATGCTTAGAAGAGTCTGTTATTTTAGAGTCTGTTTGTCCTTTTAAAAGTTTTCCTCCATTGTTGTCTTTTTGCAAGTGTTTCAAGTTTGAAGTTTGTTGAAATAAAATTCATGAACATTTCATTCATATCTTATGTCTATTGTATCCGAACTACGCCTGGTCTGATTCATGCGGGGACATGATACGTAGGCAATCCACATAAGATTCGACCATCACTAAAAAAAAGGAAAAATTTAAAAGAAAAAAAGATTGATAAAGGATGAAAGCAAAGGAAAATACAAACCGGAATAACGCATCACAATCGAGTACATGTAGCAACATCATCATCTGTATAAGTGCATCACACCCAACGTGAGATTACTTATCTGTTATGTTGTCTCAGACTAATCGTTTGTTTGCCAAACTCCAGGTTTTAGTAAAAAGTGGTTGATTTTGTGGTAATCTGGCATCACATTCGTACTTCACAAGGTCCAAAGGAAAAGTTCGGCAGCCCGAAAGTACTCATCCCTATTTCACTAGGTCAAAAAGAGGTGCCAACATGTCTTCGGAAATCCCCCTATCAACCATTCCCATTTCGGAAGAAAGCTCCTTGACAACCATCCCGGCTACTGAGTCAGCAGCTTTGGAGGAGAATAGAATTTTGCGCTACCGCATGCTCGAGATGTTGGACGATTGGAACAACGGGAAAGAGCCCCCAAGTCTGATCCCTGGGTTCCCTGGAATTCTTCTCAGATCAAGTGGGATTTCCAATACCCCCATCAATTACCCGCCTACTCTGTTTGGGTATTCTAATGCCACAACCCTCTCTGAATCACCCTCCACCTCCCATCCTCGGGTGACACCATTAGATACATCCGCAAGAACGTCGGTTGAGTTGCCAGTTCCAGTCACAACGCATACCACCGCACATGCTCCTTTCTTCGACTCCGCGTCCTTTACATTCCCAGCACCACCGCTTACACGGGACCATGCCCAAGTTGCAGCCAATATATATCCTCAGCCACCTCGATATGAGTTCCTACCAAGCAAAAATCCAAAGGCTCCCGAGCAGGATGAGATGGCAAAAAGAATGAGGAGTTTGGAACAAAGCCTGAAGAACATGCAAGGTCTAAGTGGGCAGAAAAGTGTATCTTACGCCGATCTATGCATGTTCCCGCACATCCACTTGCCATCAGGTTTTAAGACACCGAAGTTTGAAAAGTATGACGGGCATGGCGACCCCATTGCTCATCTGAAGAAATACTGCAATCAATTGCGAGGTGCTGGCGGCAGGGAAGAATTGTTGATGGCGTACTTCGGGGAAAGTTTGGTCGGAATAGCATCAGAATGGTATATGGATCAAGACGTATCTCGATGGCACATCGGGGATGATTTGGCCAGAGATTTTGTGAAACAATTCCAATACAACATCGATATTGCACCAGACAGGAATTCCTTATCGAACTTAAAGTAGAAGCCCTCGGAGAGCTTCAGAGAGTACGCCATCAAATGGCGAGAGCAAGCATCCAGGGTGAAACCCCCTATGGACGAAATTGAAATGGTCATGACTTTTCTCCAAGCTCAAGAGCCAGACTACTTTCAAAATATGATGTCGGCGATGGGAAAACCTTTCGCCGAAGCAATCAAGATCGGAGAAATGGTAGAAAACGGCTTGAAAATAGGGTGAATTTTGAGTCAAGCGGCCATTCGGGCAACTTCCCAAGCCATTCAAGGCGGGTCTGGAGGGATGCCCAGAAGCAAAAAGAAGGAGGAAACTGCCATGGCGGCAGCAGAAGACAGGAGATATCGAACCTCAAGGCAGGTATTCTCCGACAGGGCCCCCCAACATTACTATCCACACCACATCATGGCCTATGCTCCTCCGCCTCCACCCTACGCAGTCATGAACATTCAACCTTTGGCACGGCCGCAGCCACCAGCCAACAGAAATCCACCTCCATTCCAGAGAAACCAACCTCCTTACCCAAACCAGTATAATCCACGGCCAAATAACACCCGCCACCGTGAGCAACCCAAAATGAGCTTTACACCGATTGGGAGCCGTATTCCACTCTTTTCCCAAAACTCAGGCAAGAAAACCTACTGCAGCCCGTTCCGCAGAACAGGCAGAATCCAGACTCTCTTGCCTACCAGAGGGGGATATACTGTGCATATCATTCGGGTGTTGAAGGACACAGTACCGACAATTGTTGGACGTTGAAGAAGGCAGTGCAAGAATTGATCAATCAAGGGAGGATTGTCTTCGCAGATGAAGACATCCCAAATGTGACAAATAACCCATTACCAGCCCACAACAACGGGCCAGTGATTGGGATGATTTGTGACGACAAGGAATTTGACCCAGCCTTAAAAGCAATAATCGCCATCGCCAACATAGAGAAGCGGCCTGAGGTTACCCCGAAACAAGAAAAAATGGGGAAAAAGGTTGAAGTGCTTGAGACTAGATCTGAAAAGAAGATTGAATTGAAAGTATCGTCTCAGAAGAATGGAGTCCTTTACCTCCCACGAGGTCGAGTGGAAAAACCATTGTCAATAGGTGTCCCCAAGAAGTTCCACTTAAAGAGGGAAACAGCAATGTATGTACCAAAGGGAACCTATGTGGCCCGAAAACCAGATGAACCCGTGGTTATTGCACGCATGCAACAAAAACCAATGACAGATCCGTCCGCAGTACCCTGGAGCTACCAACGAACACTCGTTACGCGCAAAGGGAAAGAGGTTGCAGGAAATTCATTTGAGAGCGTCCTGGGGCAAAAGTACTTAAACACGCAGGAGGTAAATAACGCCACACAAAGGCGTTTCCCATCAAAGAAACGTGTAAGTGCTGAAGAGGCAGAGGTCTTTTTTCAAAAGATGCAAATGCCTGACTATGAGGTGATAGACCAACTGCGCAAATGCCCAGAGCAGGTATCGATGTTGTCCCTTCTAATGAAGTCTACTGAACATCAGAAGGTTTTGTTAAAAGCCTTGAATGAGGCATACGTGCCTATTGAGACTTCATCCGAACAACTTGAAAGAATGACAGAGGGGTTCTTCACGATCAATCAGATTTCTTTCAGTAAAGTTGATTTGCCTTTGGAAGGTGCCGCCCACAACAAAGCTTTGCATTTGACTGTCAAATGCGAAGGCTATTATATGAAGAGGGTCATGGTTGATGGGGGTTCAGGGGTAGACATATGCCCCTTTCCACTCTAGGCCGCATAGGAATCGGAGCTGAGAGGATTCGGCCCAACAACATATGTGTGTGAGCCTTTGATGGTGTGAAAAGAGATACCGTCGGAGAGATTGACGTAATTATGACCATCGGCCCGGTGGACTTCGAAGTGGCATTTCAAGTTTTGGATATGGACACTTCCTATAACTTTCTTCTGGGGAGACCATGGATTCATACGGCTGGAGCTATGCCCTCTACCCTCCATCAGATGTTAAAATTTGAACACAAGGGACAAGAGATCGTGGTCCACGGGGAGGACGAGCAATCAATTTAGCGAGATCCATCCATCCCCTGCTTAGAAGCGGAAGCAGGAAGAGAACACATTGTCTATCAAGCTTTCGAGATTGTGTTGGCAGATCAACACGAAGAAGGGAACCCTCTCCCCCAACCCTTTTTGTCTAATGCCTCCATCATGGTGGCAAAATAAATGATCAAACATGGCTCCAGCCAGGGAAAGGTTTGGGAAAGTCCCTACAAGGAGTGCCGAAGCTGATAACTTTACCCGTAGCTGAAAAGTTCTTCGGAGTAGGCTTTCGCCCAACCCCTGAAAATGAGAGATGGGCCAACAAGAGAAAGGAGAAAGGATGGGTTCTGCCGCAACCATTGCCACATCTGTACCAAACTTTTGTCCGACCAAGGTACAGTGAAGAAGAAGAAGACGAGGTCTTCACATCGGGCGAAATTGTAGAAATATGTGGGGCCATGAGGAAAATGCTCTATGATGTTAATATGGTTCAATCGGGAGAAGGAACAAGCACCGCTGAGGTGCTATATGTGGGCCCTGAAGCTAAATTGCAAAATTGGAAAGCCACACCCTTCCCAGTCAGGCGGGAGTTCTGGTAGATTTGTCCTGTCATTTTCCTTCATCACAAGTTACTTCAGGACGTAGCTTGGATGTTTTTCTTTGTTTTTCTTGTATTTTGGTTTTCCCAATGTAATTCTGTTTGTCTTCAGAAAATTCCAAGAAAATGAAATAAATATTTCATCATTTTGCACTCTTTCTAATTTTGTTATTTATTCTTCTTTTTCAGTCCTAATAATGCGGCTTTAAATAACATGACATGCTTGCAGAACTCATGCTCAAATCCGAACACGCCACCTAATCTGGAAATAATGAACCAAGAACCGGAATGCGATGAAGAAGAGGCTTTTAGGGAAATAAATCGAGAATTGGAACATTTTGATAATAAACCTAAGCCAAACTTGAATGATACCGAACCGGTTAATTTGGGAACTGTTGAAGAGGTCCGAGAGACCAAGATAAGCATCCACACAGATGAGAAAACACGAGATGCAATAATCCAACTCTTGTTTGAATTTAAAGACGTGTTTGCTTGGTCTTACGACGACATGCCAGGACTAGGAGCTGATCTAGTGGTGCACAAATTACCAATCTACCCCTGACTGTCGCCCAGTGCAACAGAAGCAAAGAAAGTTCAAGACTGACATCAGTGATAAAATCAAAGAAGAAATCACTAAGCAGTTGAAAACGAGGGTAATTCGAGTGGTACAATACACCACGTGGTTGGCTAATGTTGTGCCCGTGCCAAAGAAGGACGGGAAAACTCGAGTATGTGTTGACTACCGAGATCTGAATAAAGCAAGTCCTAAAGATAACTTTCCTTTACCAAACATCCACATCCTCTTTGATAACTGTGCCAAACATGAGATACAATCATTTGTGGATTGTTATGCGGGATATCATCAAGTGTTGATGGATGAAGAGGACGCCGAGAAGAATGCTTTTACCACACCTTGGGGGACTTACTGTTACCGAGTCATGCCATTCGGCTTGAAAAATGCGGGAGCAACATACATGAGAGCTATGACTGCCATTTTCCACGACATGATGCATCAGGAAATAGAGGCGATGTGATCATCAAATCCAAAACCCAGGGCGATCATGTGCGAGACTTGAGGAAATTCTTTGAGAGGTTGAGGAAGTACGATTTGAAGTTGAATCCAGCCAAATACGCTTTTGGAGTCCCGTCAGGTAAACTTTTGGGTTTCATAGTCAGTAGAAGAGGTATTGAATTAGATCCCACAAAGATAAAATCCATCCGGGATTTGCCTCCTCCCAGAACAAAGAAAGATGTAATGAGTCTTCTAGGCCGACTAAACTACATCAGTAGGTTCATCGCTCAGTTGACTTCCACATGTGAACCCATATTCAAGTTGTTGAAGAAAGACGCTGCAATCAAATGGACAACTGAATGTCAAGAAGCTTTTGACAAAATCAAAGAATATTTGTCGAACCCTCCAGTCTTAGTCCCGCCAGATCCAGGGAGACCTCTTTTCTTGTATTTAACAGTCTTGGAAAACTCTTTTGGTTGTGTCCTCGGACAACGTGATGCGACAGAGAAGAAAGAGCAAGCGATCTACTACCTGAGCAAGAAATTCACTAGTTATGAGGTCAAGTACACTTTGCTGGAAAGAACGTGTTGTGCTTTAACTTGGGTTGCTCAGAAATTGAGACACTACCTCCAATCCCATACGACTCACCTCATTACTCGGTTGGATCGTTTGAAGTATATATTCCAAAAACCGATGCCCACCGGAAGATTGGCGAAGTGGCAAATCCTGCTCACTGAGTTTGACATAGTCTATGTCACTCGCACGGCAATGAAGGCCCAAGCATTGGCAGACCATTTGGCCGAGAACCCGATCGACGAAGAGTATCAACCATTGAATACCTACTTTCCTGATGAAGAGGTAAATACGACAGAAGTTGTTTCGGAGGACAGTCATGCTTGGAAAATGTTTTTTGACGGGGCGGTAAACGCTAAAGGTGTAGGGATTGGGGAAATCTTGATCTCTCCTGCTGGCCAGCATTACCCAGCCACGGCTAGGCTCCGTTTCTTTTGCACGAACAATACGGCTGAGTATGAAGCTTGTATCATGGGCATGAACATGGCAATTGATCAGGGCGTCGAAGATTTGTTGATCATGGGAGATTCAGATCTAATTATCAAACAATCTCAAGGTGAATGGGAAACTCGGGACGTTAAACTCCTCCCTTACCGACAACACGTGAATATTCTTGGCAAGCGATTTGCATCAATAGAGTTCAGGTATATCCCACGATGTCACAATGAACTAGCCTGACGCACTTGCCACTTTAGCTTCAATGCTACCTTATCCGGGCAACGCCCATATCAATCCCTTGGAAATCCAAATTAGGGAAAGCCACGGTTATTGCAATGCAATCGAAGAAGGACCAAGCGTCAAGCCATGGTACTATGATATCAGGAGATTTTTGAAAATGCAAGAATACCCCGAACATGCTACTGGAGATCAAAAGAGGACCATTAGGCGACATGCATGTGGTTTCTTTTTGAGCGGCGAGGTCCTGTATAAAAGAACCCCGGATCTTAACCTCTTAAGGTGTGTTGATGCCGAAAGAGTAGGAAGAATCATGCACGAAGTACACGCAAGAGTATGCGGGCCTCATATGAATGGGTATGTTTTAGCCAAGAAAATCCTTCGAGCAGGTTATTATTGGATGACCATGGAGAAAGATTGTTTCGGTTTTGTCCGAAAATGCCATCAATGTCAGGTACATGGAGATCTGATTCATGCACCTCCAATTGAGTTGCATCCTATGTCAGCGCCGTGGCCATTTGTCGCTTGGGGAATGGATGTCATCGGCCCGACTGAGCCGAAAGCTTTGAATGGGCACCGATTCATACTGGTCGCTATCGTTTACTTCACAAAATGGGTCGAAGTCGTCACTCTCAAATTGGTCACTAAGAAGCTGTGGTGGATTTTGTACACTCAAATCTTATCGGTCGTTTTGGTATACCTGCAACTATCATCACAGACAATGCTGCGAATTTGAATAGTCGTTTGATGGAAGAAATATGCGAGCAATTCAAAATAACGCATAGGAACTCCACCCCTTATCGGCCCAAAGCCAATGGTGCCGTGGAAGCAGCGAACAAAAACATTAAGAAGATTTTGAGAAAGACAATCCAAAGTTCTAGACAATGGCATGAACAATTACCGTTCGCTTTATTGGGATACCGTACTACAGTACGCACATCGGTGGGAGCAACTGCATACCTGCTAGTCTATGGGACCGAAGCTGTGATACCGGCAGAGGTAGAAATTCCTTCACTTCATACAATTGTTGAAGCAGAGATTGAAGATAGCGAGTGGGTTAAGACTCGATTGGAGCAATTAACTTTGATCGATGAAAAGCGAATGACTGCGGTCTGTCACGGACAACTGTACCAACAAAGGATGGCTCGTGCTTACAACAAGAAAGTACGCCCAAGAAATTTTGAAGTAGGTTAGTTGGTTTTAAGACGCATTCTTCCACATCACCAGGAAGCGAAAGGAAAATTCGCTCCTAATTGGAAAGGACCATACATCATCAGGAAGATACTGCCGAGAGGAGCGTTATACTTGGGAGACATGGAAGGAAAAGACCTTGAAACAGTTGTGAATGCAGATGCTGTGAAAAGGTATTATGTTTGAATTTGCTTCGATGATGTCCTTACAAGTCGAAATGATTGAAGGCTTTTATTCCCGCTATCCAAACACTACCAACCCTATTGTAAACCCTTTGAGCCGGTTACCTTTCTTTGGCTACCCTCTTTGGAATCCAAACCAAATAAAAAAAAAACAAACAAAACAAAGTTCCTGAACTATGTTCTGACTTGATTCCGAAAGGATACGTAGGCAACCTCTCCCTGAGGTTCAGTCACACCAAACCAAAAATCCCAGTTTCCCCAAAAAATGAAACTGGGCAGATGATATTGTTGATTCGGTTTAAGATCCGTCAAGATGATTCCAAAGTTGTAATTTTGTCCACAATTCTTGTTACCCAAACCGAGTACAAGTCCTTCAAGATCGATTGGAAGCCGTGAAAACATCATTGTTGCGGTCCGAAGTTCCTGGAATGAAAAGAAATAAAATGAGAGAGTCTTATTGGTGAAAACCTTCGGGCACCATAAGATGATGTAAGTAGAGAAATACAAAATGAGAGAGCCTGTTGGTAAAAACTCGCAAAGAGTGCTATCTGGCGATGGTAAGAAGAGAAATGAGAGAGGTCGATTGGCGAAAACCCGCAAAAGGGCGCTATCAACCGAAAAGGTTGTTTCACCACAAGAGGTCCTGGCATGGCTCCTTAGCTCGGAAACATAGACCCGTTTTTGGTTCATAATAAAATAGGAGTTTGTGATGATCAAGCATCTAGTCCGAGAAGCATGTCATGTTGGTTAAAGTCAGCATATACCTCAGATAAGTCCTTCTTTTTCCCCGAAAGGGACTCCTCTATTTTCGATACGCTTTTCCATTCTTTGTTCATTTCTCTTTGAATCCCTTTCGGTTTAATTTTAATTCTGAAACTATTACAAAGGAAGGCGACAGGACTGGTTTTACAGGACTCCGCCTGGTAAAGAAGAAAAGAAAAACAGCCTCAGTGGTGTTTTGATACAATCCCCGATTGGATCGTAATGATCGATTGTTTCCAAAGAAACGGAGTTTAGAAAGGAAATGGAAATCAAGGGCTAAGGTCCTAGAAGAGACGGAATAAGGTAGAAGGATAGAACCCACACGAAAAATCCTCGTGGAATTCCGGGAATGAACCCGGTCAGTTTGAAAGGAAGTCAACCCCAAAGACAATTGGTAGCAAACTTCTCAATGGAAATGGGGAAACGATCAAGCAATAAAGATAATCAAGGCCACAAAGTCAACCACTTTTTCAACTGATAAAATGTTCTTTGTTGAAAGCATGTCTATTTAATTGTGCAAGAAAAAAGTACGACTCAAAGAAATGAAGTACACAAGCATTTGAAATGGCTTTGGAACAAGGGAAACACATAAAAGGAAAGTTTCTTTTTAGAGCTTTATCTTATGCATTTGTTGATGGTTAAAAATAGAAAGCCTAAAAGAAGGCCCAAAAGGAAGAATAAAAGAAAAGAAAATGAAAACTCCAAAAAAGAGAATCAAATCATATCAGTCCAATATCTCTTTGGACCCCGGTCAGAAAAACCGAGGGTCTTTCCGGCCAGAAAGCCGTGAAACTTTTATCCTCGGTAAAAAAACCAAGGATCTCCCAGTCAGAAAACTGCGGAGCCATCAAATCATATCAGTTCAATATCT
The DNA here is from genome assembly GCA_032618575.1 of Nicotiana noctiflora. Taxonomy (NCBI): domain Eukaryota; kingdom Viridiplantae; phylum Streptophyta; class Magnoliopsida; order Solanales; family Solanaceae; genus Nicotiana; species Nicotiana noctiflora. Next base: position 78,602 of record JASVEL010009785.1, read on the forward strand.
ATTTGGACCCCGGTCAGAAAAACCGAGGGTCTTTCCGGCCAGAAAGCCGTGAAACTTTTATCCCCGGTCAAAAAACCGAGGATCTCCCAGTCAGAAAACTGCGGAGCCATTTATTTTAACCCCGGCCAAAAAACCGAGGGTCTGACGGCCAAAAAACCGTTAGACATTGTTTGAATTCCGGCCAGAAAGCCGTGAAACTTTTTATCCCCGGTCAGAAAACCGAGGATCTCCCAGTCAGAAAACTCTGGAGCCATTTACTTTAACCCCGGCCAAAAAACCGAGGATCTGACGGCCAAAAAACCGTTAGACATTATTTGAATTCCGGCCAGAAAGCCGTGAAACTTTTATCCCCGGTCAGAAACCGAGGATCTCCCAGATAGAAAACTGCGGAGCCATTTACTTTAACCCAAAAAAAAAAAAAAAACTCTGACGACCAAAAAACCGTTAGACATTGTTTGAATTCCGGCTAGAAAGCTGTGAAACTTTTATCCTCGAAAGTTTACGAACGATTCAATCCGTAGCAATGCCTTTTCCTTTCGAATTTGACTCCAATCCAATCGTATCTATACACAATTGATTTAATATCATCAATTCTACTTAACGAACTAGTTCATATTGCTAAATATGATTTTTACAACATTCTGCCCGGAATAGTAAAAATCAACCCCGGGCCCACATAATCGAAACTCAAGTTTCGAACCAAAATAAGTTCACCCAATCTTCCATGAGTTCAAATATACAATTTGTTCTTAAGTTTGACTCCAAAACGAGGTCTAGATCGCAAATTCTTTGAAAACCCTTACTATACTAAATTCTCCATTTTTCTACCTATTTACACCTATTTAGGATTAGGAATTCAAATAATATTGATGGAAAATGAAGAAAACGATTTAAGAATCACTTACCCAAGAAGTTTGATGAAGAATCGCACAAAAATCGCCCAAGGAGCTGTGGAGAAGAGAGTTGAACAGAAATGGGATTTTTATCCCGTTTCTGTTTTGTTTTCTGACTTAAATTCACTGGGCATAAGTTTGTTCATCGCGTTCGCGACACCCCGGTCGCGTTCGTGGTGAAGAAGAAGTGTTACACATCGCGTTCGCGTGGGGCTTGTCGCGAACGCGAAGAAGAAAATTCTGGGGCTTACAGGTTGGCCTACGCGAACGCGAGCTTATCCACGCGAACGCGTAGAGAAAAAAGGCTGGCTCAAATTTACACTACGCGAACGCGTGAAGTAGTACGCGATCGCGATGAAGGGAAACAGCTGGGCATCGCGAACGTGACCAACAGAACGCGAACGCGTTGAAGAAAAGAAGTTGGCCATCGCGAACGCGACCACCAGGACGCGAACGCGTTGAAGGATTGCCTGCTGCAGATTTTCTGCAGTTTTTCTTAAGTTCAAATACACCCCGAACCACCTCCGAAACACTCCCGAGCCCTCGGGGCTCCAAACCAAATATGCACACTAACTCAAAAACATCATACGAACTTGCTCGCGCGATCAAATTGCTAAAAAAACATCAAAATCAATGAATTGATCCTTAAAACTCAAGAATTCTTTCAAATTTTCATAACTTTCAAAATTTCCAATTTAAGGCCGAAACACGTCAAACGACCTCCGTTTTCAACCAAACTTTACAGGAAGCGCTTAACCAATATATATGACCTGTACCGGGCATCGGAACCAAAATATGAGCCCGATATCACCACTTTTCAATCAAATTTCAGTTTCATTTTCCTTAAACATTTTCAGAAAACAATTTAACAGAAAAATTCTTTTACCGGGGTTCTAGACCTCGAATTTCAATTCCGGGCATACGCCCAAGTTCCATAATTTTCTACGGATTTTCTGAGACCATCAAATCACGGGTCCGGGTCCGTTTACCAAAATTGTTGACCAAAGACAACCATATCAATATTAATATCAAAATTCTTCATATTTTTCACATATTTCACATATTTCAACATAAAAATTTTCCAGCTTCGCGCCCGAACCGTGCACACAAATCAAGGCAACTATAAATGAGGTTTTCAAGACCTCAGAAGCTCGAAATGATTAATAAAACAAGTGATGACCCTTGGGATTTAGACTTGGTCCATCCCGGATGTGAATAATATGCTATTAGTGTTGGAAATACACCGTATTTGATATATTTGTGGGCGGTAAGCCTTGTTTGGGGCCTTTTGCCGACCTGTAGCGTCCTTAGAGGACAATATTTATGTGATAGCTATATTTGCTTAATCGCTGATCTCAGTCCTGGAAATTGAAATGACATTATTGATATGCTAAGTCACCGGCTTTTGCAAATTTAATAAAAATTAAAGTATTTTTCATAAATTATGAACTGGAAAGTGGAATTAAGAAGAATGAACTGTTTTTGTGACTTATCTGATTTATGTGGACTGAGGATGGATCGGGCTGCACGCCGCAGTAGTTGATATGAGGCTCGGGCTGCACGCCATAACAGTATTGCGCTTGGGCTGTAGGAGCCACTTCGGAGTTTGTACACACCCCCAGTGAGCGCCGTCGACGATAAATGGGTCGGGCTACACGTTGTAGCAGTTATGTGCATTGCATTGCATTTTTTTTTGTTGAATTACTCTGTGGTAGCTGTATTGTACTGTTGATGCAAGTTCGTAGGAGATTCGAACTGTAGTGTAGCTTCATATTGTGGTATTTTGTGGATTTCCTACTTTCATTTTATATATTTATTACTCACTGAGTACTTAGTACTCACCCCTACTCCCTGCACCTTTTGTGTGCAGACTCAGGTACTTAGGAGCAGTAGACAGGCAATTCCAGCGGTTTCAGAGTCATACCGAGTGCTAAGGTAGCTGCCGACGTTCGCAGGACCTAGCTACTCCCCCTCTTTCCAGTTGTTATTTGTATTCAGACTTGAGTATTTCTATACAATATTCTCTATTCTTGTTGGGTTTTGTTAGAGGCTCTAGACTTGTGACTCCAGATCTTTGGGAGTGTCAGTATTTTGCTCATTATTATTATTATTAGAGTTCTTTGACTCATATATTCTTCTTGGAATGTTCAATTGGGACTGATAGTCGTTGTGATAAGTAATAGTTGGTCTGGCTGGCCTAGCTTAATTGTTGGGCGCCATCACAACCGAATTTGGGTCGTGACAGCAGAATTATGTGAAAAACATAAATAAGAAATTAAAATGGAAAAAACGTTAATAAAAAACTTAGCATATTGTAAAGATAAAATAGCACCCCAGTTTGGATGTAATAAAAGATACTATAATAAAAATCATAATAAAATTAAAAAATATAAAAAGTATAAGTCAAAATTTAAGTATAAAAAACCTAGACGAAGATATTATGTAAAGAAATTTATTAACAAAAGGCAGTACAGACCTAAGAAAAAATTATCAGAATGTAAATGTTATAATTGCAGAAAACTAGGACATTTAAGCAAAAGATTGCAAAATACCTAAAAATCAAAGAGCTAAGCAAGTATCAGAAATAATAATAAATGACGAAGAATACATACAAATGGAATACATAGACTATGAATTAGAAAGTAATGATAGTATATATGAATTATCAGAAAATGAATTAGAAAATGAATACTAGAATCAGATAATGAAGACAATAAATTAATAGATGACTGAAAAAGAAATAAATATAATAGCCCAAGAAGAATACTAAGATGAAGAATCTACGGAACAAAAAGTAATATTTGATGAAAATATATTTGAACAAATAAAAGGTAAGGAATTAGACTTAAGTGTAGAAAAAATATTAAATATACCAAAAATGAAAAATTGGTTCAAAAGAAGTAAAGAAGAATACTATGTAATTAGCCAAAGAGAACACATAATAGACTGTAAATACACCAAAGAAAAAGCTAAAATACCAATAATAAATAAACGTATAATAAATAAAGAAATACAAGATATAAAGGCAAAAAAACCCAATTAAATACGTACATATAGGAGGAAGAGAAATATTAATAAAGGCATGTTTTAGAGAAGGGATAGATACACCAATAGAAATTTATCTAGCAGATGATAGAATTATACAACCTATAGAAAAAAGTATAATAAGTGCAGTACGAGGAAATTTGATATACCAAAAATTTAAGTTCATAATTAGTGCTAACTATTCAGTAGCAATAAATGATAAAAATATAGACAAATCACTCGTATTATACTGGAAAATGTGAGGAATAGAATTAACCCCAGGTAGTAAGATATTTACAGCAAGATGTAAAAATCTATATATATTAACAACTAAACATAAGATAATGGCAAGAAATAAAATAAACAAAATAAAGATAGAAAATCCTTTTGAAAGAATAGTTACGATTATAGATAACAATGAATATAGTTATAATGAATTAGACATAGAAGAAGATTTAGACATAGTAAAAGAAAGATTAAGCACATCAAAAAGATTGAGTTTTGAAGTAGGACAAACATCATCAAATAAAACAAGCACATCAGATAAGGTAGGATATAAAATACCTAAACTTATAGAACAATTATCAGGAGAAATAAAACATCATCATTATTACATAACAGGAGTAATGAATGGAAGAAAATACTTAATACTAATAAATACAGGACAAGAAGAAAACTATATAACAAGAGAATTAATCATGTCACGACCCCAAATCCGGTCGTGATGGCGCCCCAACACACTGCTAGGCCAGCCCGACCAATCAACAATAACCACGGAGCCACAAGCTCACTTTATCCAATTTAAGCACAACAGTGATAGATATATTTAAAACAGGGAACCAAGTCCCAACATGTGCCAACTCCCATAGACCGAAGGGTCAAGAGTCATGAGCCTCTACAGAGTATACAAAGTGTAAATAGTGAATATAACCGTGCACAAGTGTGGGATGATCAGAACAAAATACAGACAAACTGGAGAATCAGGTCCTGCGAACGCTGGCAGCTACCTCGACTGTCCAAAAGCACTCCCGAGCCGCAATAGAATCAGCTCCACTATGGTGTACCTGGATCTGCACACAAGGTGCAGGGAGTCGGGTGTGAGTACTTCCAACTAAGCAGTAATAAAAGTAAATAATGCTGAAGGGAAGAAAACCACGATAGGCACTATCTCATGCTACACAATACAGAACTATCTTTTTATTCCTTTCAAGCATATGTGAGTAGATTATTTAGAAATCTCAATTTTAGCTACTTTATTTCATAATAATATACCAATACCTGGATACAATCTCAAGTAGTGCAAGTCCGCACTCAAATCAGCCCTTCGGGCTCAGCATTCCTTATCAACTTACACCAGGAGATCTGGTCAATAAGGCAACTAATGCATTTGTGCCAGTAATGTATGAGTGTCGAATGTTATGCCACGTAGTACACGTAAACCAATGTATGTATGCCATGCAATGCATATGACCGCTACGGCGTGTAGCCCGATTCAATTTGGGTACCCGTGCTCACTGTGGGGGTTCAGACTCCGGAGGGGCTCCTACAGCCCAAGCACAATAATAATATCACACCTGCTGCGGCGCGCAGCCCGATCCATATACCACTGCGGCGTGCAGTCCGATCCATGCATGTGTATGCATATGCTCATATGAATGTCATGCCCTAACATATGGCCCTCAGCCCCAATCAGTCTAACAAATAATCAAGAAAAGCCATACGGGCAACAATATCACATTAGCTCACAGCTAAAATATTATTAAGACCTTGTTCAAGTTTTTCATAACCTTATAAGAATGCTAAATAGCAAAAATACCATTTAAAACCTTAAATTAGAATAAAATATGCACGGTGTTATCAAAACAGTGATACCAATCCCTGAAGGACTCAAATAATTGGCACGAAGTCCAAATATGATAATTAGTCCAATTCACTTCAACAATTAGGTGTTATTATTTATTACGCGGGACGGACCAAGTCACAATCCCCAATGGTGCTCTACCCCACGCCCGTTATCCGGCGTGCAAGTCACCTCAACACAAGCACTAAGATGTGCAAGTCCGGGGTTTACTAACCCTCAGGACATCATTTACAAGTATTACCCACCTCGAACCGACGAAAGCTCATGCCCGCGACGCCTTAGCTCCTCGAACCGGCATCCACGCACGTCAAAACTAGCACAAATCAGCACAAATATATCAAAATAGGCTAATGGAACATAACCCAATCGAAAGAACTCGAAAAATATCAAAAATCACGAAATTGGCAAAACTCGAGCCCCGGCCCACATCTCGAAAAATTTCGAAACTCATATTTCCAGAACCCTCGTCTCGCCACGAATCCGTACATATAAAATTTACCAAAATCGGAGTTCGATTGGCCTTTCAAAACCCAAATTTTCGTTTTCAATACCTAGGCCACAATCCTTCACAATTTCTACCCAAATTCATGAAGATTGATGTTAATCCTACCATAAAATGATGTTTTTGAGTCAAGAAACTTACCTCCGATGAATACCCGATGATTTCCCAGCGTTTTCCCGTGATTTCTTCTCTCTAGGGCTCAAAAATGGGGGTTTATGAAATGAAACCCGTATGTGAAATGTTTCTGGTTTTAATTCACTGCCCGGGACTTTTCTTCTACGCGTTCGCGTTCCTTGCCACGCGTTCGCGATGCCCAGCTCCGGATTGACCTTCGCGAACGCGACCTCCCCAATGCGTTCGCGCTGCACTAGCTCCCAGCCGTCTGATTTTCCTTCTACGCGTTCGCGATAACCCTCACGCGAACGCGATGCACACCCTGACAAACCTACGCGAACGCGACATCCTGAACGCGATCGCGAAGCTCAAGAATCCTGGCCTACGCGAACGCGATACCCTATCTCGCGATCGCGATGCTTGACTCGCCTGGCCTTCGCGAACGCGGCCCATGCCACGCGAACGCGAAGGCTTGGATTTTGCCCAGTGATCTGCAATTTTTCTGCAGATTTTTAAGTTCCAAAAATGCCGGATGATGGTCCGGATTCACCCCGAGGCCCCCGGGACCCCAACGAAAACCACCAACATACTCCAAAACACGATACGAATTTGTTCCAATCATAAAAACACCATCCTAAACATCAAAATCACCAATTACACACGGATTCAAGCCTAAGTTTCTTCAAAACTTCCAAATTACACATTCCATCAAAAACCCGACCAAACGACGTCCGAATGACCTGAAATTTTGCAGGCACATCCAAAATCACCTAACGGAGCTATTGCAACTGTCGGAATTCCATTCCGACTCCCGGATCAAAATCTCACCTATCGATCGGATTTCGCCAAAATTCAACCTTAGCCAATTCAAGCCTATTTCTACACCGGATCTCCAAATTCAATTCCGATTGCTCTCCTAAGTCATAAATGATCCCTCGAAACTAGTCGAATCATCGAATCCGATTCCGAGCACTCTAACTAAATAGTCAACTCTAGGTTGACTTTCCATATTCAAACTTCCTTCAAACATGCTATTTGCTTCATTTTTAATTCAATTCACTCCTAACTCACCCGATAGGTTCTAACACTGATATAGAAGCATAAGATATGTAAATTCAAGGTAACGGGGTGGAAATTTTCGTAACGACAGGCCGGGTCGTTACATTCTCCCCAACTTAAACAAACGCTCGTCCTCGAGCGGACTCAGAGTTGTACTAGAAGCAACTCAATAGCTGAATGACCTTACCAAGCATATACTCGAGCGATCATACGTCACCCTATCTCACATAAGTCCGAAAACACCATATAGTCAAAATTTCACAGACCATCTGAACCATAAATCACATTGCACTTTCTGAAATCATAAGCCAAATGCAAATCCCATGCCTATACTCAGGATACACTCGAATCCACTGCAATAACCCATATTCACTACTCCGGGTGAGATCATATGATGTATCAAACAACCCAATCACTCGAGACAATAGTCTCTAATCACACAATTTCCCATGATAACCAAATACCAACTGAAAAACCCTTTTTCATTAGATAGAGTCTTGTTCCAACACCTTCATATCATGCCCACGGCAACCGAACACGCGATATATCGAACCCATCTCTCAGGTCAACCATTAATGAATCTATTTCACTTTTAACTGATACCACAATAGGTTTCGGAGCCAAACCTCGATTTTTACCTTTCTAACAAGCTAAGATCTAATATGCTCGTATTCATAAATGACTCTAAAGGTCATTTCGATTATAACACACCGCACTGGTGATATGACACCTCAACACCGGCCTAAGCCACAACGAGCACAACATAGGCTCCAATAGAAATGTTTGCACACACTCGAATCATGACAGCTCAAATCATGACAATTGTCTCCAGCAAATAGAGATGCAATTCAGTTCCTCTGTGCCATCATAACATAGAACTGAGATCGCGTCTCGCATTATAGAAATAGAGTACCTGAATCCTCCTCGAGAGGTCATAACATCACGTGGCCTTACCACGATTCGTGATTCTATCCCAACATTATTACTCATGAAGCACCTCAAGTTACCAAGCTCAAAAAGGTCAGCCACGCACAGATCTAGGTCTGAACCCAAACAATCAACCTCACCCACGGTGAAACCATTAACCTATGCTATTAAATCTTGAAAGGACACAACCGATGTGCCATTCGCCAAGCGATACTCAAAATGGTCTTTTCCTCAGAAGTGGGGAAGTATTGTATACCAGTAGCATATAACTAACTATATTTTCACAATATTCTGTTGCGGCGTGCAACCCGCTCCAATGACATACCCGTGGCGGCGTGCCACCCGATCTAGATACCATACCTATGGCGGCGTGCCACCCGATCCAAGTAACCCTCGTCAAATAAATACGCGTCGAGTCAAGTTGCTCATCATAATAAACATATATAGCCTCAAGTTTGGCCACAAGAAACGCATCCGACAAAGTTCCTCAATACCAGAACTAATCAATGGTAGATACTTCTACACTAACATCCGCCACTAAGGTCCAACTGACAAAGCAATGCCTACCAGCCGTCCGCTGGTCCTGTGTACAACTACTCTGTTGGAGCATACTCTGATGCTCTCTGCTACGCAATTTGTGTCATTTTTCGACATCGTCCATATCACATTTGTCTAGACGACCTGTCTTATGTCAACCAGTCTGAAATAAGGTATCATAACCCAAATTCATCATATCAAGCTAAGAGAGAGCCACTAGGGCTTCCGATTTCCAATAATCACAAAACGGTGTCGATACACGCGATATACAACCACTGCATAGGCGGATTACGAGGACTTCTAGTCTCCAACACATATATAACACATGAATCGCTATACCTAGTTCCACACTCCACCGTACGAATACATAACGCACATCAAGCGTCCATTCATACCACGACGGCCATTCAGAAATTTCACTATGCCATCAACGATTCAATTATTATAGTCGATCCAACAAGAGAATACCACCATACAACTGGATATCATCATTTTACATTACCTTGTCCTTTTTGGATCATATTCCCTGCCAAGTTAATAGAATAGCAATATCATTTTCTTAAATTATCAGAAAGATCGATTCTTAATTCACCTGCAGCTGTCCGCGCTGCTCAATAATTTTATTGACTTCCCATATATTATGAACTGATCTCAAAACCTAGAATATACCATTATCAACTTTTCCATAACACATCGCATATACAATACCATACTAAAATAACATGGAAATTCTTATCCCTTTCCTACGCCGCAAACATCGACGCACTCAACTGGTCAAGGACTTTTATGATCCCATATAGAGAAAACTCATTACACATTCCAAGCTTTGCATACCAACATGAAAAATACACTCATTTTTCAAACCATATTAAAACATATCATAAACTCTTTCTCCCAATCACATTGCATAAGTTAAAACTGCCAGGACTGAGTCCTTATACCCATATTATACCCATATCGGGTTACACGACTGCCAGCACTCAAAAGCTTTACTGCAATGTCTGCAAGACTCATTACTTCAACCACACATCAGGAATCAATCGTATTCTTTTTATACCATTCTGGTTTATTAACAAGTCGTTCCATTTACCCAGTTTCCTTTCTGATTCATCTTTGATTTAATATTAGCCATTACTGTAGCACCATAACCCATCAACTCATTCCACACGAGACTCGTACATAAGACCACACGGTCTAAGACATATAGGCCACTGAATACTCTCTCAATATTTCCCAGAAGGATCACATCCTACAATACTTTATTTTGAAGAACCACTTGCGATTTGAATTCGTTATCATTACCTTCCAATACGGATTACATAGAATCCCATCATTCACATAATATAACACAAGTACCGATCTCTTCTAACGAAACCACCATCTTTAGCCACATGCACAATCTTAAGACACATGACTGTTACAAGTAAAATCTTGAACACCGTAAACAATTCTCGGGCGTCAGTCATCCTTATTCAGCTGTAATTCAACTGTCTTATTGAACAGAACCACTCGTGCCTTATTAGAACTCTGACACTGCAGATCATGATTACATATGGATACAATTAGCTATCTTTCTTTTCTATACACCGAACATTCTTTACCAACATAAGTTCACAACACCCTAGTACTTCATCAGATCTACGAAGCACCATAACCTTTACCAGAATTTCCCAACATACTTAGAGACAGAATCAACATAGCACACAATAGTGCAATCAGTTAATCAATAGCAACCTCCCTAACTTAGCTCGAAGCCATTCATCAAAGCACTTTCAACCACTCATATCATTATTACTCAAGTGATGCCGAAATGTTAATATGAGATTAAACTCAAGTCATTTACAAGCCTTGACAGAGACTCGAATCATCAGAGACCTTAGCTCTTTTGCAATTCTTGCAGATATACATGCACCACCAATAAGCCCACTCTCTTTAGGTGACAGAAATCTTTCTAAGTCCCAAATTTTTCCAAAAATTTCAGCAGAGTTTCCTTTGTAAATTGGCCTATCCACCTGCCAGAGAATCACCAAATCATTCTAACAATACATCCACAACTCAACAAGATATCACAATGTATTTCAACAACATTAAATCCCAATACTATACGAATCATATTATCACAATTTATACTTGAACCTGTGTTGTACCTGCTCGAATCATAACACATATCAAAATCACTTTAGTCTTCCCGAGTTTAAACTCGTTTCACTACACATAAGGCACTTTACCTTCCAATTACGAGATATGATAATTATTTCTCACGCCTATAGCTAGGGCTACATATCAAATCACAATAAGAACCGAATACCTTACAGCTCTCCCATTATCAAACTGCCATTTGCACAATAAGGATCAATACCGATCGTATGAACTTCATAATACCGACTCGCAAAATTAATACCTTGGTGTTCAAGCCATAGACAAGGATCCGGCCTCAAGTCCTCCCGACTGGCCCAACATAAATTCATAGAGATTACATCTCGCCCCTCGACCAGGGAATCGCAAGCCATAAGTCAATTATATTACTGAGCGCTCGAAGAGTACACAGACGTGCGGAGGTAGTTTCAAAAAGGTATATCTCAAGCTGAATCAAGTACGCACGATAAGAATTCCAAGAAATGTGAAGTGTTTCCTAAAGGTTCGCAGCCTCCCGAGGATAAGTACAGGCGTCCCCGTACCGATCCACAAGACTCTACTAACCGGCTCAAGACTCACGAGGCCTAGTAAACCTAGGCTCTGATACCAACTTGTCACGACCCCAAATCCGGTCGTGATGGCGCCCAGCACACTGCTAGGCCAGCCCGACCAATCAACAATAACCACAGGAGCCACAAGCTCACTTTATCCAATTTAAGCACAACAGTGATAGATATATTTAAAACAGGGAACCAAGTCCCAACATGTGCCAACTCCCATAGACCGAAGGGTCAAGAGTCATGAGCCTCTACAGAGTATACAAAGTGTAAATAGTGAATATAATTGTGCACAAGTGTGGGATGATCAGAACAAAATACGGACAAACTGGAGAATCAGGTCCTGCGAACGCTGGCAGCTACCTCGACTGTCCAAAAGCACTCCCGAGCCGCAATAGAATCAGCTCCACTATGGTGTACCTGGATCTGCACACAAGGTGCAAGGAGTCGGGTGTGAGTACTTCCAACTCAGCAGTAATAAAAGTAAATAATGCTGAAGGGAAGAAAACCACGATAGGCACTATCTCATGCTACACAATACGGAACTATCTTTTTATTCCTTTCAAGCATATGTGAGTAGATTATTTAGAAATCTCAATTTTAGCTACTTTATTTCATAATAATATACCAATACCTGGATACAATCTCAAGTAGTGCAAGTCCGCACTCAAATCAGCCTCTCGGGCTCAACACTCCTTATCAATTTACACCAGGAGATCTGGTCAATAAGGCAACTAATGCATGTGTGCCAGTAATGTATGAGTGCTAAATGTTATGCCACGTAGTACACGTAAACCAATGTATGTATGCCATGCAATGCATATGACCGCTACTGCGTGTAGCCCGATCCAATTTGGGTACCCGTGCTCACTGTGGGGGTTCAGACTCCGGAGGGGCTCCTACAGCCCAAGCACAATAATAATATCACACCTGCTGCGGCGCGTAGCCCGATCCATATACCACTGCGGCGTGCAGTCCGATCCATGCATGTGTATGCATATGCTCATATGAATGTCATGCCCTAACATATGGCCCTCAGCCCCAATCAGTCTAACAAATAATCAAGAAAAGCCCTACGGGCAACAACATCACATTAGCTCACAGCTAAAATATTATTAAGACCTTGTTCAAGTTTTTCATAACCTTATAAGAATGCTAAATAGCAAAAATACCATTTAAAACCTTAAATTAGAATAAAATATGCACAGTGTTATCAAAACAGTGATACCAATCCCTGAAGGACTCAAATAATTGGCACGACGTCCAAACATGATAATTAGTCCAATTCACTTCAACAATTAGGTGTTATTATTTATTACGCGGGACGGACCAAGTCACAATCCCCAATGGTGCTCTACCCCACGCCCGTTATCCGGCGTGCAAGTCACCTCAACACAACACTAAGATGTGCAAGTCCGGGGTTTACTAACCCTCGGGACATCATTTACAAGTATTACCCACCTCGAACCGACGAAAGCTCATGCCCGCGACGCCTTAGCTCCTCGAACCGGCATCCACGCACGTCAAAACTAGCACAAATCAGCACAAATATATCAAAATAGGCTAATGGAACATAACCCAATCGAAAGAACTCGAAAAATATCAAAAATCACGAAATTGGCAAAACCCGAGCCCCGGGCCCACATCTCGAAAAATTTCGAAACTCATATTTCCAGAACCCTCGTCTCGTCACGAATCCGTACATATAAAATTTACCAAAATCGGAGTTCGATTGGCCTTTCAAAACCCAAATTTTCGTTTTCAATACCTAGGCCACAATCCTTCACAATTTCTACCCAAATTCATGAAGATTGATGTTAATCCTACCATAAAATGATGTTTTTGAGTCAAGAAACTTACCTCCGATGAATACCCGATGATTTCCCAGCGTTTTCCCGTGATTTCTTCTCTCTAGGGCTCAAAAATGGGGTTTATGAAATGAAACCCGTATGTGAAATGTTTCTGGTTTTAATTCACTGCCTGGGACTTTTCTTCTACGCGTTCGCGTTCCTTGCCACGCGTTCGCGATGCCCAGCTCCGGATTGACCTTCGCGAACGCGACCTCCCCAACGCGTTCGCGATGCACTAGCTCCCAGCCGTCTGATTTTCCTTCTACTCCTTCTATGTGTTCGCGATAACCCTCACGCGAACGCGATGCACACCCTGACAAACCTACGCGAACGCGATCGCGAAGCTCAAGAATCCTGGCCTACGCAAATGCGATACCCCGTCTCGCGATCGCGATGCTTGACTCGCCTGGCCTTCGCGAACGCGGCCCATGCCACGCGAACGCGAAGGCTTGGATTTTGCCCAGTGATCTGCAATTTTTCTGCAGATTTTTAAGTTCCAAAAATGCCGGATGATGGTCCGGATTCACCCCGAGGCCCCCGGACCCCAACGAAAACCACCAACATACTCCAAAACACGATACGAATTTGTTCCAATCATAAAAACACCATCCTAAACATCAAAATCACCAATTACACACGGATTCAAGCCTAAGTTTCTTCAAAACTTCCAAATTACACATTCCATCAAAAACCCGACCAAACGACGTCCGAATGACCTGAAATTTTGCAGGCACATCCAAAATCACCTAACGGAGCTTACTGCAACTGTCGGAATTCCATTCCGACTCCCGGATCAAAATCTCACCTATCGATCGGATTTCGCCAAAATTCAACCTTAGCCAATTCAAGCCTATTTCTACACCGGATCTCCAAATTCAATTCCGATTGCTCTCCTAAGTCATAAATGATCCCTCGAAACTAGTCGAATCATCAGAATCCAATTCCGAGCACTCTAACTAGATAGTCAACTCTAGGTTGACTTTCCATATTCAAACTTCCTTCAAACATGCTATTTGCTTCATTTTTAATTCAATTCACTCCTAACTCACCCGATAGGTTCTAACACTGATATAGAAGCATAAGATATGTAAATGCAAGGTAACGGGGTGGAAATTTTCGTAACGACGGGCCGGGTCGTTAAAAATCACAGAAGATGAGATACTAACTAGTGAAAAGTTATACCCCGAATTACCTAAAGGAATGATAACTAGTGAAGAAATAGCGGAAAAAGAAATAATTATAGGAGGAATAATTATGATAATAAGATTTAAAATATACCAAGGAGATAAAAATATTATATTAGGAATAAAATGGCTAGAAAAAGTTAAACCATACAACTTAGATAATGAACAACTAAACATACATTATGAAAATAAGAAAATAACAATAAAAAGAAATATATTATAAATATGAAAATACATATACTAGTAAAAATATTCGTGGAAGGATACTACAATAGATACTACACACCTATGATAGACACAGGATCAGAAGTAAATTTATGCAGATATAATTGCCTACCAGAAGAGAAATGGGAAAAACTTAGAACACCCTTACCAGTAAGAGGATTTAACAACGAAGGAAGCATAATTACCCACAAATCAAAAAATATAAAAATACAAATATGGGATAAAATACTTACTATAGAAGAAATATACAATTTTGAATTACCCACAAGAGATTTTTTACTAGGAATTGTCACGACCCGGATTTCCCACCATCGGGAGTCATGATGGCGCCTACTAGTGGAAGCTAGGCAAGCCAAATATTACTTACATTTCCATTAATTACCAGACTCTTATTAAGAGTTTAAAATTAAAAACATATAAATTACAACGAAATAATTAAACTTAGCGGAAGACTTAATCAATTTTATTAAATATGATAAAGAAACCTAAACATGATACACTACCCAAGACTGGTGTCACAATACTCACGAACTTCTAAGAATAATACACACACTTGTCTGAAAGAAATATAAGCTGTTTATCTCGAATACATGAGATAACAGAATGAAATGCATAGATAGAAGAGACAACGGGTCCTGCGGACGCCTGCAAGGCTACCTCGTAGTCTCAGTAGTCGGAATATCCACAATCGCTACTGCCGCCGCTGCTGTCCGTAACCTGTATCTGCGCAAAAAGAGCGCAGAATGTAGTATCAGCACAACCGACCCCATGTGCTGGTAAGTGTCTGGCCTATCCCAGCGAAATAGTGACGAGACTAAGGCCGGTCACCTACATAAACCTGTATAGTTGAAATATATATATATATATATATATACATATACAACAGCAGAAAAATGTTATCGAACTTTTGTAAAGAAAGAATCTACTCTGAAATAACAGTCATTAACTCACAATATCCAGAGTAATCTGGTCAACGGAACAAATCTTACTTTCATGTCTCAATTCCTTTTTCATTTCATATCTCGTGGTAGGCTTACCACCCGCTCCCAACTGTAACAATAAGTTATATCTTGGGGCAGGCGTACCACCCGCTCCCAATTGTATCAATAAGTTATATCTTGTGGTAGGCGTACCACCCGCTCCCAATTGTATAAATAAGTTATATCTTGTGGTAGGCGTACCACCCGCTCCCAATTGTATCAATAAGTTATATCTTGTGGTAGGTGTACCACCCGCTCCCAATTGTATCAATAGGCTACCGGCAACTATGGCCAATGCCAAGATTCAAATCACTTTGTGGTCGGCGTGCCACACGATCCCATTTCTTATCATATAAGTGGTCGGCGCGCCACACGATGCCAATTCATTAATAGATAAGTGGTCGGCGCGCCACACGATCTCAATTCATTAATATATGTATTACCGGCATTAAGCCAATAATCTCTGATTCACAGTAAATGTATAAAAGTATTATCGGTTTTAAACCAATAATCTGTACTTCAACAATATTTATAATTACCGGTTTTGAACCAATGATTTATAATAAATCAACAATTTATCTCTGTTACCGGTGTGACACCAATAACTCTTAATCAACAATTCATACGTAACTAAATTTCTATTCCTTCAAGCTGGGATAGAACAAACACTTACCTCGAAGGTTTACGAACGATTCAATCCATAGCAATGCCTTTTCCTTTCGAATTTGGATCCAATCCAATCGTATCTATTCACAATTGATTTAATATCATCAATTCTACTTAACAGACTAGTTCATATTGCTAATTATGATTTTTACAACATTATGTCCGGAATAGTAAAAATCGACCCCGGGCCCACATAATCGAAACTCAAGTTTCGAACCAAAATAAGTTCACCCAATCAATCATCCATGAGTTCAAATATACAATTTGTTCTTAAGTTCAACTCCAAAATGAGGTTTAGATCGCAAATTCTTTGAAAACCCTTACTATACTCAATTCTCAATTTTTCTACCCATTTACACCTATTTAGGCCTAGGAATTCAAATAATATTGATGGAACATGATGATAAAGAGTTAAGAATCACTTACCCAAGAAGTATGAAGAAGGATTGCTCAAGAATCGCCCAAGAAGCTGTGGAGAAGAGAGGGTTTTGTGAAAATGGGATAAAATCCCGTAAGTGTTCTGTTTTGGGTATTAATTCACTGTGCGAAATTTGTTCATCGCGTTCGCGTGCACAGTGTCGCGTTCGCGAAGGGTTGGACAGAAATGGGCATCGCGTTCGCGTGGACACAGTCGCGAACGCGTAGAAGAAAATCTGGGGGCTTACAATTTGGCTTACGCGAACGCGTGGTGCCTTACGCGAACGCGTAGAAGAGGCAGGCCAGGCTCCGCGAACGCGGGAGCCTTCACACGAACGCGTAGAGGAAAAAAGGATGGGATCCAGGTTGTTGTACGCGAACGCGATCGTATGGACGCGAACGGGAAGAAGGGAAAGGAGAAGCCTTCGCGAACGCGACCAGGTGGACGCGAACACGAAGAAGGAATATCTGCTGCAGATTTTCTGCAATTTTTCCAAGTCCAAAACCACCCCGATACCTATCTGAAACTCACCCGAGCCCTCGGGGCTCCAAACCAAATATGCACACTCACTCAATAACATCATACGAACTTGCTCGAGCGATCAAACGCCAAAATAACATCAAAATCAATGAATTGAGCCTTAAAACTCAATAATTCTTTCAAATTTCATAATTTCCAAAATTTCCAATTTATGGCCGAAACACGTCAAACGACGTCCGTTTTAAACCAAACTTTACAGGAAGCTCTTAACCAATATATATGACTTGTACCGGGCGTCAGAACCAAAATACGAGCTCGATACCATTGCTTTTTAATCAAATTTCAGTTTCATTTCCCTTAAACATTTTCAGAAAACAATTTAACAGAAAAATTCTTTTACCGGGGTTCTAAACCTCGGATTTCAATTCCGAGCATACGCCCAAGTTCCATATTTTTCTACGGATTTTCTGAGACCGTCAAATCACGGGTCCGGGTCCGTTTACCAAAAATGTTGACCAAAGTCAACCATATCAATATTAATATCAAAATTCTTCAAATTTTTCACATATTTCATATATTTCAACATAAAAATTTTCCAACTTCATGCCCGAACTGCGCACGCAAATCGATGCAACTATAAATGAGGTTTTCAAGACCTCAGAAGCTCGAAATGATTAATAAAACAAGTGATGACCCTTTGGGTCGTCACATTCTCCACCTCTAAAACAACCGTTCGTCCTCGAACGGACAAAAGAAAGAAGTACCTGAGTCATGGAATAGATGAGGATATCGGCTCCGCATGTCAGACTCGGACTCCTAGGTCGATGCGTCAGGAGGCTGACCCCTCCACTAAACTCACACAGAAGGAAAACTCTTCGACCTCAACTGTCGAACCTGCCGATCTAGGATAGCTACCGGCTTCTCCTCATAGGACAGATCTTTGTCCAATTGGACAGTGCTGAAATCTAACACGTGCGACGGATCGCCGTGATATTTTCGAAGCATGGACACATGAAACACTGGATGTACAGCTAATAAGCTAGGTGGCAAGGCAAGTTTATAGGCCACCTCTCCCACACGATTAAGAATCTCGAATGGTCCAATAAACCTAGGGCTAAGTTTGACCTTCTTTCCAAATCTCATCACGCCCTTCATAGGCGATACTCGGAGCAATACTCGCTCCCCAACCATGAAAGCTATATCTCTAACCTTGCGATCTGAATAGCTCTTTTGCCTGGACTGAGATGTGCGAAGCCTTTCTTGAATAATCTTGACTTTATCTAAGGCCTCCTGAACTAAATCCGTGCCCAATAACCGAGCTTCTCCCGGTTCAAACCATCCAACCGGAGAACGACACCGTCTACCATACAAGGCTTCATAAGGAGCCATCTGGATACTCGATTGATACTATTATTACAGGCAAACTCTGTCAAAGGCAGGAATTGATCCCACGAACCTCCAAAGTCAATAACACACGCCCGAAGCATATCTTCCAGTATCTGAATAGTCCTCTCGGACTGACCATCCGTCTGGGGATGAAAGGTTGTACTTAGCTGAACTTGCGTGCCTAACTCTCGCTGAAATGCATTCCAGAAATGTGAGGTAAAATGTGCACCTCGATCTGAAATAATAGTGATTGGCACGCCATGAAGACGAACGATCTCCCTGATATAAATCCCAGCTAACCTCTCGGATGAATAGGTAGTGGCAATAGGAACGAAATGAGCTGACTTGGTCAGCCTATCAACAATCACCCAAACAGCATCAAACTTCTTCCGAGTCTTCGGAAGTCCAGAAACGAAATCCATCGTGATTCGCTCCCACTTCCATTTAGGAAGTTCAATTCTCTGAAATAAACTGCCAGGTCTCTGATGTTCATACTTAACCTGCTGACAATTAAGGCACCGTGCCACATATGCCACAATATCCTTTTTGATTCTGCGCCACCAATAATGTTGGCGCAAATCTCGATACATTTTTGCTGCGCCTGGATGAATAATACCGCGAACTGTGAGCTTCTTCTAGAATTAATTCTCTAAGCCCATCAACATTTGGTACACAAATGCGCCCTTGCATCCTTTGGATCCCATCAGCATCTAAGGTGACATGTTCAGCACCTCCTCGCTGAACTGTATCTCTAAGGTCACATAATTAAGAATCATAATATTGTTGATCGCGGATACGCTCCAATAATGAAGAGCGAGCGATCGTGCAAGCTAGTACTCGACTAGGCTCAGAAATATCCAACCTCAAAAATCGGTTGGCCAAGGACTGAACATCCAAAGCAAGTGGTCTCTGATTGACTGGAATATAAGCAAGACTACCCATACTGGCTGACTTCCTACTCAAGGCGTCGGCCACCATATTTGCTTTTCCTAGATGATATAAAATGGTGACATCATAATCTTTTGGCAATTCTAGCAACCTTCTCTGCCTCAAATTCAACTCTTTCTGTTTAAACAAATACTGAAGATTCTTATGATCAGTGTATACTTCACATGCTACACCATACAAATAATGCCTCCAGATCTTCAAGGCGTGAACAATCGCCGCCAATTCTAGATCAAGAACTGGATAGTTCTTTTTCATGAATCTTCAACTACCTCGAAGCATAGGCAATAACCTTGCCATCCTACATTAACATTGGACGAAGCCCAATACGGGAAGCATCACTATAAACAGTATAAGGTCTCGTACCTGTGGGTAAAACCAATACCGGTATTGTGGTCAAGGCTGTCTTGAGCTTCTGAAAGCTCGCTTCACATTCATCTAACCATTGGAATTGAACACTATTCTGCATCAATCTGGTCAGTTGGGTTGCAATAGATGAAAACCCCTCGACGAATCATCGATAATAACCCACTAACTCTAAGAAACTCCAAATTTCTATGGCCGATGTCGGTCTAGGCCAATTCTTGACTGCCTCAATCTTCATTAGATCAACCTGAATACCTGCTGCCGTCACAATATGACCCAGGAATGCAACTGAGCTTAGCCAAAATTCACACTTTGAAAATTTTGCATATAGTTGCCTATTTTTTTCAGATTTTGCAAAGCCACTCTGAGATGTTGCGCATGCTCCTTCTGACTGCGGGAGTATGTCAATAGGGCAACAATGAAGACTACAACGATAAGTCTACATAAGGCACGA
Organism: Nicotiana noctiflora; assembly: GCA_032618575.1. Classification (NCBI taxonomy): domain Eukaryota; kingdom Viridiplantae; phylum Streptophyta; class Magnoliopsida; order Solanales; family Solanaceae; genus Nicotiana; species Nicotiana noctiflora. The sequence continues at coordinate 99,166 of JASVEL010009785.1, forward strand.
ATACTTCATACGTATGCACATATCCATGACTCTGAAGTCTGGCCATAAGAGTTGTTCTTAAATTACAACATTGTCAATTAACCCTGTTATCAAATATCTCATTCCAAAACTCTCACTTTACTCACAATGAGGTATGGAAACCTCATGATTACATTCCCGAATTAATGAGTCATATTTATCCTTACCTGGTGCTCATCTCAAAGTCTAGAACTCAACGGTCACAAAATAGAAATGGCTAAATATGAATAGAAACTATGTAAGGATTGTCAAATAATCCTAACAGGCTTGGCTCAAATTTAGGATATTATGCTAGATTTTTATTTCCAGAAAGGGAAAATTTTAAACACAAACTTTTCACCACCAGGACCTTGTCCTCATATAATATTCACCACAGCTTGCAGCTCGGTTTTTAAAACAAATATTTTCACGTTATACAAAATTTTTGAGGATCTCATCCTCCACTCTAAATCACAAGTATTTGCACATTGTGCCACTGATGTTTTTCATTTCCTTTCTTTCTTCTTTTCAACTATTGTCCGTCAAAGAGTATCACGACATAAAAAAACCCTCATACCGACAGGGTATACAATTTAACCATTGAAAATAATTATTTCAGGAATTACATCAATTCCCATTGTAGTAAATAATATAAAGTCACTTTCGACCTCATCAATATTCCTAGTGACCAACACATAATAATAGGGATAATTATCCCCATTTAATAGCAGAGCGTGAGTATTCACATAAGTAGATTTGATGATTTCGAAGCTCACTCATGAGCGGAGCACATTAAGAGTACTTGCCTCAATTTTTCAAAGATCAAATCAAATTGAGGAAGATTGTTCCTTTTATAACAATTAGAATTGTACATGTGATAACACCATATGGTGTAGTGACCTCAGTCACACCATAGAAATTATGTCAACAACTAGATCTCCACCTCTAGGAGTCTCACCTCCGCCTCTAACATCCTGACCCTTAACTCTGGCTGGTCATGTGAGCTGAGTATTGACTGCAACGGGGCACGTAGCTTGAGTGCCTTCGTAAATTATATTTCTCCAATCTGCCACTTTCACAAAAATTCCTTTGAGGCTCAGCTAACTTATTGGACATGACGACATATTCGGACACTGTTGAACTACCCCATTTGCTCATATACTCTTTATTATTCTTTGGGCTGATTCTTACCCACTACAGAGTACTAAACCTCAAACATGCATAATTTATTTGGGGGACCTTTCCATACCATATATATACATTCCAAGCCAAAATTGACATAACACATGGCCATTCGATCCATTCACTAATAGTGGATTTCCCCCTTTTGGCTATAAGTCAAAGTCACAACATCTGATAGTCCACAATAATTATCCTTCACAACTTCAAATAAATCAACCAGACGTCAAGGTCCATTAAAACCACAGCCGATTAGTAAATACATTATGTTTCCACTACTTCACTCGCTACCCGAAACACAGTAGAATCAACCCTCTCGCCTTCAACTATTTCCGCGTTCTGCAATATCTCATAGCAACAGTCAATAAATTACCTTGGGTTCTCAAAATATGCACCACTGAAGGAGATAGCGAAGAGTTTGGTGAAACTTATCCGAAACTCCGTAAAGCTTCTGAAGGCATCGTTGATCTATCACCGCCCTGTGCCATTGTTCGACTGAAAATGCAGTGCATGACTTCGCCATCATGGGAAGACAAGAGTAGAAATTCAACTTAACATTTGAAGATAAAACTCGCACGATAGGAAAGAATGAAGGTGAAAATTTCCTAACTATGTAGCTTCTAAGGGATAAATACAGACGTCTCCGTACCGATCCCTCAGACTCTACTAAGGTTGTTCGTGAGTTGTGAGACCTGTGCAACCTAGTGCTCTGATACCAACTTGTCACGACCCGGATTTCCCACCATCGGGAGTCATGATGGCGCCTACTAGTGGAAGCTAGGCAAGCCAAATATTACTTACATTTCCATTAATTACCAGACTCTTATTAAGATTTTAAAATTAAAAACATATAAATTACAGCGAAATAATTAAACTTAGCGGAAGACTTAATCAATTTTATCAAATATGATAAAGAAACCCAAACATGATACACTACCCAAGACTGGTGTCACAATACTCACGAACTTCTAAGAATAATACACACACTTGTCTGAAAGAAATATAAGCTGTCTATCTCGAATACATGAGATAACATAATGAAAAACATAGATAGAAGAGACAACGGGTCCTGCGGACGCCTGCAAGGCTACCTCGTAGTCTCGGTAGTCGGAATATCCACAATCGCTACTATCGCTGTGTAACGACCCGGCCCGTCGTTACGGGAATATCAGCACAACCGACCCCATGTGCTGGTAAGTGCCTGGCCTATCCCGGCAAAATTAGTGACGAGACTAAGGCCGGTCACCTACATAAACCTGTACAATTGAAATATATATATATATATAATATACAACAGCAGAAAATGTTATCGAACTTTTGTAAAGAAAGAATCTACTCTGAAATAACAGTCTAACTCACAATATCCAGAGTAATCTGGTCAACGGAACAAATCTTACTTTCATGTCTCAATTCCGTTTTCATTTCATATCTCGTGGTAGGCGTACCACCCGCTCCCAACTGTAACAATAAGTTATATCTTGTGGTAGGTGTACCACCCGCTCCCAATTGTATCAATAAGTTATATCTTGTGGTAGGCGTACCACCCGCTCCCAATTGTATCAATAAGTTATATCTTGTGGTAGGCGTACCACCCGCTCCCAATTGTATCAATAAGTTATATCTTGTGGTAGGCGTACCACCAGCTCCCAACTGTATCAATAGGCTACCGGCAACTATGGCCAATGCCAAGATTCAAATCACTTTGTGGTCGGCGTGCCACACGATCCCATTTCTTATCATATAAGTGGTCGGCGCGCCACACGATCCCAATTCATTAATATATAAGTGGTCGGTGCACCACACGATCCCAATTCATTAATATATGTTTTACCGGCATTAAACCAATAATCTCTGATTCACAGTAAATGTACAAAAATTTTATTAGTTTTAAACCAATAATCTGTACTTCAACAATATTTATAATTACCGGTTTTGAACCAATGATTTATAATAAATCAACAATTTATCTCCGTTATCGGTGTGACACCAATAACTCTTAATCAAAATTCATACGTAACTAAATTTCTATTCCTTCAAGCTGGGATAGAACAAACACTTACCTCGAAGGTTTACGAACGATTCAATCCGTAGCAATGCCTTTTCCTTTCGAATTTGGCTCCAATCCAATCGTATCTATACACAATTGATTTAATATCATCAATTCTACTTAACAGACTAGTTCATATTGCTAAATATGAGTTTTACAACATTCTGTCCGGAATAGTAAAAATCGACCCCGGGCTCACATAATAGAAACTCAAGTTTCTAACCAAAATAAATTCACCCAATCATCCATGAGTTCAAATATACAATTTGTTCTTAAGTTCAACTCCAAAACGAGGTTTAGATCGCAAAATTCTTTGAAAACCCTTACTATACTCAATTCTCAATATTTCTACCCATTTACACCTATTTAGGCTTAGGAATTCAAATAATATTGATGGAACATGAAGATAAAGAGTTAAGAAACACTTACCCAAGAAGTATGAAGAAGGATTGCTCAAGAATCGCCCAAGAAGCTATGGAGAAGAGAGGGTTTTGTGAAAATGGGATAAAATCCCGTAAGTGTTCTGTTTTGGGTATTAATTCACTAGGCGAAAATTTGTTCATCGCGTTCGCGTGCACAGTGTCGCGTTCGCGAAGGGTTGGACAGAAATAGGCATCGCGTTCGCGTGGACACAGTCGCGAAGGCGTAGAAGAAAATCTGGGGGCTTACAATTCGGCTTACGCGAACGCGTGGTGCCTTACGCGAACGCGTAGAAGAGGCAGGCCAGGCTCCGCGAACGCGGGAGCCTTCACGCGAACGCGTAGAGGAAAAAAGCTGGGATCCAGGTTGTTGTATGCGAACACGATCATATGGACGCGAACGCGAAGAAGGGGAAGGAGAAGCCTTCGCGAACGCAACCAGGTGGACGCGAACGCGAAGAAGGAATATCTGCTGCAGATTTTCTGCAATTTTTCCAAGTCCAAAACCACCCCGATACCTATCCGAAACTCACCCGAGCCCTCGAGGCTCCAAACCAAATATGCACACTCACTTAATAACATCATACGAACTTGCTCGAGCGATCAAACGCCAAAATAACATCAAAATCAATGAATTGAGCCTTAAAACTCAATAATTCTTTCAAATTTCATAATTTCCAAAATTTCCAATTTAAGGCCGAAACACGTCAAACGACGTCCGTTTTCAACCAAACTTTACAGGAAGCGCTTAACCAATATATATGAATTGTACCGGGCGTCGGAACCAAAATACGAGCCCGATACCATTGCTTTTTAATTAAATTTCAGTTTCATTTCCCTTAAACATTTTCAGAAAACAATTTAACAGAAAAATTCTTTTACCGGGGTTCTAAACCTCGGATTTCAATTCCGAGAATACATCCAAGTTCCATATTTTTCTACAGATTTTCTGAGACCGTCAAATCACGGGTCCGGGTCCGTTTACCAAAAATGTTGACCAAAGTCAACCATATCAATATTAATATCAAAATTCTTCAAAATTTTCACATATTTCATATATTTCAACATAAGAATTTTCCAACTTCGCGCCCGAACTGCGCAATGTGAAGACTCGGCCCGTCTTCACGGGAATTACCACCCCGTTACGTTGTAATTACATGTTTTATGTTTCATATCAGTGTTAAAGTCTATCGGGCGAGTTAGGAGTGAATTGGATTGAAAATGAGGCATATAGCCTTTTTGGAGGAAACTTGAATATGGACAGTCAACCTGGAGTTGACTATTTAGTTAGAGGGCTCGGAATCGGATTCTGATGATTCGGTTAGTTCCGGGAGGTGATTTGTGACTTAGGGGAGCGATCGGAATTGAATTTGGAGGCCCGGTGTAGAATGGACTTGAATTGGCTAAGGTTGAATTTTGGCGAAATCCGAACGGTAGGTGAGATTTTGATCCGGGGGTCGGAATGGAATTCCGACAATTCCTCTAGCTTCGTCATGTGATTTTGGATATGTTTGCAAGTTTACAAATCATTCGGACGTCGTTTAGTCGGGTTTTTCGATTGATTGTGTAATTCGGAATGTTTCAAGGAATTTAGGCTTGAATTCGATATGAATTATGGGTTTTGATGTTGTTAGACGTGTTTTGAGGATTGGAACAAGTTCGAGTAAGGTATTAGGATGTGTTGGTGTGTTTGGATGAGGTCTCGTGGACCTCGGGGTGTTTTCGGATGGCTAAATGGGAGAAAATATGGAAACTTGCAGGTTTTGACTCTGGTTCTGTTGTTTTCGCTCCTGCGGAAATGGGGGCGCAGGAGCGAGTCCGCAGGAGCGGACGAGGGGGCGCAGGAGCGCTTGTCTTCGCAGAAGCGGAAAAGTGCCTGCTGAGGCGGCGTCGCAGGAGCGAAGAGGAGACTGCAGAAGCGGTCAAGAGGCGAGATGGGGAGTCCGTAGAAGCGGAAGGTCGGTCGCATAGGCGAGTCCGCAGGAGCGGACCCTTGATCGCAGAAGCGGACATCCCGCGCAGGAGCGGAAGAATTCCCGCAGAAGCGGACGCGCAAGAGCGGTCCGTGGATCGCAGGAGCGGAATTGGCCAAATAGGCCTGGGTTCACAGAAGCGACCAATTGGTCGCAGAAGCGGTTCCGCAGGGGCGGAAAAGGGTCCGCAGGAGCGAAAATCGCAGTGAGTTAAGTGTATCAGAAGTTAGAAAATTTTAGAAACATTTCACACATTTGGGTCTCGGCTTAAGGAGGCGATTGGGGCGATTTTGAAGAGAAACTCAAGGGAAATCATCAGGTAATCAACTATGGACTTAAACTATGAATAGTATTGATAATATTATGCAATTATATCATAAAAATGGAGGAATTTGGGGTAATTTATGGAGGATTTAGCCCTAGGCTTGGACTTTAGAAAATCAAGGTTTTGAATGGGCAAATGGCGTCTGAATTTGGTAAATCTTATATGCTTAGACTCGTATCGAGATTAGGATTCCGAATATGTGACTTTTGTAATTTTTCGAGAAGCGTACCAAAAGTCGGGTTTTGGCAACTTTGTGAATTTCGGTGTAAATCGAGTTGTATTGATTGGGTGTCGTCTCATTGGCCTAATTTGTTGTGTTTCTACTGTATTTGATCAGATTCTACGCGTGCGGAGCTTGATTCTCGTGGCAAAGGCATCGCATAGTAGTCATCGCGCTGTATTGAGGTGAATAATAGATGTGGGTGATGACCAGCGGGTTCGAAACCCCGGTATACCACTTTGTGACGCTCTATAGCGACGAGGTACGTACTCTCTTGTGAGTGCGGGGTCGATTGTGATTGGGGACTATGGCTTAGTCCGACTTGTTGATACTGTATTATGATAATTGGCCATTCTTGAGCCGTTGAACCTCTTTCTCGGATGGTTGCATACTATATATTGTGATATTGGCCACTCTTGAGCCGAGGAACCCCCTTCTTGGGTGGTTGAGTATACATGTGGGCCATGAGCTAGTTATTGGATCCCGCGAGGATCGTTATCATTGTCTATTCATATTGACATGTTAGTTACTACCAGTCCGTAGCTATTTCTGTTATCATGCTATTTCCAATCTCTGGAACTTGATATTTCTGTTATAGGTCGTTTAGATTGATTAGTTACTAACTGTGTTGGTAATTGATTAGATTTTTGATTCATTGCTGGTTAAATGCTAAATTATAATTTTCTTTAGCTAAAGTTTTTAATAACAGTAAGTTTTCTATATTTTTATTTAATGACTCTATGTGTGTGATTTTTTTAGTTTGCATATAATTATCTAAATTATTTTTCATATTTTGTTCGGTTTTAGCTATTTCAAGCATAGTTTCTGTCCAATAATTTAAATATTCATAATTTATCATATCTTAGTCTGTTTCGGGTCCTAAATCCCATGTATTAGTATAGTCATAATTATATACTCTTTCTATTTCTTCATTATTATATGCTTCTTCTAGTTCTTCTAGTTCTTCACTCCATTCTTGGTTAATTATTTCTGTTAAAACTAGATTTTCATATTCTTGAATCTGATTCCATATATTTTTTCTAATTTCAGGTTCGGTTATCTTTCTAAGTACATAAAAGATTAATATCTTATAATTATCTGCCATTTCATCTAGTAGGTATGTTATCATTATTTCATATGTTGTTATTATTCTTAAGATATTCCTTCTAATCCTCTTACTTTACTATCATATTCATCATATAATAATAAGATATAAAGAACAATTTTTCTGGTCACTACCATGGCCCTTTGCTCTAATTATTTACCCTAGCAATGTCCTCAACTTTGGTACTCCCCTAAACGGCATATCCTCGCCTCACCGGTTTCCCACTAGGATTGACTTAGCCTAGGTTTAATTTTAGCATACTTCCATGGCAAACTTGCTCAAATTATTCTTTATAACATTATTATAACATGATGAAAGTTATAGTATTATAAGATGATTATCCGGAATATAAGAGTTTAGCTATACATAGGTTTGAATGTGCTTACCTGACTTTGTATCTCCTTTGAGTTCGACATATCTTGTTGAATCTTATAGCTTGTCTGAGAGAGTATTTTCGAAAGAGAGAATTTTTATTGATTTTTATTTTTTCCGATATCTTTACATCTTTCTACTTGCTCCTTTATATAGAGGAGTAAGATGACTCTTACTATTCACATCTGACTCTTACTATTCACATAACCTTTACTATTCATTGGCCTTTACTATTCATTGGCCTTTTGTGACGATCCGGCCCGTCGTCACGGGAATTACCACCTCGATATATTGTAATTACATGTTTTATGCTTTTATATCAGTGTTAGAGTCTATCGGGTGAGTTAGGAGTGAATTGGATTGAAAATGAGGCATATAGCCTTTTTGAGGGAAACTTGAATAAGGAAAGTCAACCCGGAGTTGACTATTTAGTTAGAGGGCTCGGAATCGGATTCTGATGATTTGATTAGTTCCGGGAGGTGATTTGTGACTTAGGGGAGAAATCGGAATTGAATTTGGAGGCCCGGTGTAGAAATAGGCTTGAATTGGCTAAGGTTGAATTTTGGCGAAATAGCTGAGTGAGCCTGAAAGGCCAAACCTATACTAACTGAGACAGGGTCGAGGACCCATTAGGACGTATTATATACATACACATATGTTTATATTGGATCGGGCTGCGCGCCGCAGCAGTATATATATATTGGATCGGGCTGCACGCCGCAGCAGTATACATATTGGATCGGGCTGCACGTCGTTGCAGTATACATATTGGATTGGGCTGCACGCCGCAGTAGCATGCATATTGGATCGGGCTGCGTGCCGCAGCAGTATATATATTGGATCGGGCTGCACGCCGCAGCAGTATATATATATTGGATCGGGCTGCACGCCGCAGTAGTATATATAAATATATATATTGGATCGGGCTGCACGCCGCAACAATATACTTATTAGACACATATGCCTTAGGGACACATGTATATGCAGATGGTTGTACACCGTTGTGGTACGATAGGGGATTTAGTCAGTGTGGGACCTTAACGAGATAGGTGTGGACTAGTGATCGAATTGTTACTGTAGTGATGACTTATTTGTGAAGGTTTGCCTTATAACTGTCTAGTGGTAGTACAGGAGTTCTTACTTTCAGTTGTCATTTATTATTGTTACTCACTGAGTTGAAATATACTCACCCCACTCCCCTGCACTTTCTGTGCAGATCCACAGGTGCCCGAGGGCAGTTGAGACATTGTAGCTGCAGATCATCATCTACTTTAGCGGAGATTACGAGGTAGCTGCCAGCGTCCGTAGAGCCTGTTTTCTCCTTCTTTATCATCTTGTTGATTTCTTTTTGCCTAGACTTGTTTGTATTAGGATGTTATTTTGTAGAGGCTCAGTCTCGTGACACCACGATATGGTTGGGACCGCATTCTGTATGCTTTTACTATCTCGCTTATCACCTGATATGATCATCTGTTGTTTATGTTTAATTTGATTAATCGGAATTAATAACTGGCTGGTTTAAGGGATAATGTGGTCGGGCTTGCCTAGCATTGTGTTAGGCGCCATCACGACCGGGGTTTGGGTCGTGACAAGTTGGTATCAGAGCCTAGGTTAACAGGTCTCGCGAGTCATGAGCCGGTTTGGTAGAGTCTCGTGGATCGGTACGGGGACGCCTGTACTTATCCTCGGGAGGCTGCAAACCTTTTAGGAAAAGTTTCAATTCTCGGAATTCTTGTCGTGCGATTAATTTTGACTTAAACTGAACTTTGACATTCTATTCTCTCGCAGATGGCGAGAACCCGAGGTTCCGGACGGGGAGGACGACCACCACTACCACCTGCTAGAGGCCGTGGACGCGGCCGTGGTCGTGGCGGAGGTCGGGCAGCTGATGCAGTACCAGCTGACCCACAACCCCCAGCTACAGAGGTGCCAACAACACCAGTTCAGGCACCAGCTGTGCCCATTGTCATTCCGGGTCTACAGGAGACCTTGGCTCAGATTCTAGCAGTTTGCAGTGGCCTAGCACGGGCCGTTTTAGTTACTACCGCAGCAGCTGCATCAGGGACCGGGGGTGGTCATCAGACCCCCGCAGTACGCACTCCAAAGCCAGCAGTGCAGGGCCTACAGACACTAGAGGCTCCTCCAGTTCAGCCTGTGGTTCCGGTTCAGCCAGCAGATCAGGTTCAGGGGGACAGGGTCCGAGCTATGACGGACGATGAGCAGCGTCGTCTCGAGAGATTCACCAGGTTATCTCCTCCAGTGTTCACAGGAGCTCCGGGCGAGGACGCCCAAGGTTTCCTGGACAAGTGCCGTCGGATGCTTCGTACAGCAGGGATCTTAATCAACACAGGGGTAACACGTGGGAATGAAAGGCACCCAGGTCCGCTTGACTGGGGCTACCTAGTCAGGCGCCGGTCATGTCCCTCGATTTGGGGCGTGACAGTTCTCCACCATGTTCTTGGAGAAGTGGGTGCCTCGATCTCAGAGGGAGGAGATGCACAGGCAGTTTGAGGGTCTCCGTCTGGGGTTCATGTCAGTGTCAGAGTATGAGATCAGGTTTACCGAGCTGTCTAGACATGCACAGTGGTTGGTTCCTTCCGACAGGGAGAGGATTGGACGCTTTGTTGACGGCCTCATTTATCTCATTCGTATTCGGATGACTCGAGAGAGGATTATGAGTCGTACATTTGAGGAGGCTGTGGATATTGCACGTGACATAGAGTCGGATCGTCGCAGAGAGCGGGACGAGAGGGAGGCCAAGAGGCCTCGAGGTTCAGCTAGTTCCAGTGGCACGCAGAGCAGAGGCCAGAGTCAGCAGAGCCGAGGTCGCTCTTTCAGATCTTCGTAGTCGGGTCGCTCAGATCGTCGTGGGTGGTCTTCTAGTCAAGGTTAACAGGGTTCGCACCAGAGCCAGCCATCTCTCAGCGCCATGCCAGCTCAGAGTTCTTCACAGGCCCCATCTGCTCAGGGTTTATCTCGGCGTAGTTCTTTAGCTGGCCACTCCAGCTCCAGGGGTCCTTATCAGTCTCAGCCCCTAGCACCGGGGAGTTGCTATGAGTGCGGAGAGCTTGGGCACTACCACAGGGAGTGTCCCCGCCTTGTTTCTAGATCTTATCAGCAGAGGGGGCAGCCCTCGTCATCTGGTCCGTCTACTTCATCACCCACCACGCCGGCTAGAGGTGAGGGTCAATCAGCTAGGGGTCGCCCTCGAGGGGGAGGCCGATCAGGCGGACATGCTAGATGCTACGCTCTTCAGGGCCGATCTGAGGCCGTTACTTCTGATGCAGTTATCACAGGTATTATTTCAGTCTGCCACAGACATGCCTCAGTATTGTTCGATCCTGGTTCTACTTATTCTTACGTGCCTACATATTTTACTCCTCATTTGGGCACGACCCGAGGGTGTCTTGAGCTGCCAGTGCATGTATCTACCCCGATAGGGGATATTATTGTTGTGGACCATGTATACCGGTCCTGTTTGGTCACTATTGGGGGTCTGGAGACCCGAGTAGACCTGTTTCTTCTCAGCATGATCGATTTTGATGTTATATTGGGCATGGACTGGCTATCTCCATGTCATGCTATTCTGGACTGTCATGCTAAGACAGTCACCTTGGTCATGCCGGGCATTCAGAGAATCGAGTGGCGAGGCACGACTGAGTATGTATCTAGCAGGGTAATATCTTTCCTTGAGGCCCAACGAATGGTTGGGAAGGGATGTCTCTCTTATTTAGCATTTGTGCGGGAGGTCGAGGCCCAGACTCCCAGTATTGATTCTGTTCCCATTGTGCGAGACTTTCCTGATGTGTTTCCCTCAGACCTGCCGGGCATGCCGCCGGACAGGGATATTGATTTTGGTATCGATTTGGTGCCAGGTACTCAGCCTATTTCTATTCCTCCGTATCGGATGGCACCGACTGAGTTGAAGGAATTGAAGGAGCAGCTCCAGGAACTCCTAGATAAGGGGTTCATTCGGCCGAGTGTGTCGCCGTGGGGTGCACCGGTCCTGTTTGTTAAGAAGAAGGATGGATCCATGAGGATGTGTATTGACTATCGGCAGCTGAACAAAGTTACAGTGAAGAATAAGTATCCTCTGCCTCGTATTGATGATTTATTTGATCAGCTCCAGGGAGCTAGGGTATTCTCGAAGATTGATCTTCGTTCAGGCTACCATCAGCTGAAGATTAGAGAGTCCGACATTATGAAGACTACATTCAGGACCAGATATGGTCACTATGAGTTCCTTGTGATGTCTTTTGGGCTGACCAACGCCCCAGCAGCATTTATGCATCTGATGAACAGTGTGTTCGGGCCCTATCTTGATTCATTTGTGATCGTATTCATTGATGACATACTAGTCTACTCTCGTAGCCAGGAGGAGCATGCTCGGCACTTGAGTACTGTGTTGCAGAGATTGAGAGAGGAGAAGTTGTATGCCAAGTTCTCCAAATATGAGTTCTCGCTTGAGTCCGTGGCATTTTTAGGGCATGTGGTGTCCTGTGATGGTATTCAGGCAGATCCGAGGAAGGTCGAGGCAGTGCAGAGTTGGCCCAGACCGACCTCAATTACCGAGATCCGTAGCTTTCTGGGATTGGCAGGGTATTATCGCCGATTCGTTCAGGGATTCTCATCTATTGCCTCACCCTTGACTAGATTGACTCAGAAGGGTGTTCCTTTCATATGGTCAGAGGAGTGCGAGGAGAGCTTTCAGAAGCTCAAGACAGCACTGACCGCAGCACCAGTCTTGATTCTGCCGTCAGCTTCAGATCCTTATATCGTGTATTGTGATGCCTCAGGAGTTGGCATTGGTTGTGTGTTGATGTATGAGGGTAGGGTCATTGCTTATGCTTCTCGCTAGTTGAAGCCCCATGAGAAGAAACTACCATGTCCATGATTTGGAGCTAGCAGCCATAGTTCATGCCTTGAAGATTTGGAGGCATTACCTATATGGTGTCTCATGTGAGGGGTTCACGGATCAACACAGCCTTCAGCACTTATTCAGATAGAAAGACCTTAATTTGAGACAGCGGAGGTGGTTGGAGTTGCTTAAGGATTATGATATCACTATCTTGTATCATCCGGGGAAGGCCAATGTGGTGGCCAATGCTTTGAGTCGGAAGGTGGTTAGCATGGGCAGCCTAGCTTTCATCCCAGTTGGGGAGAGGCTATTTGCTTATGATGTTCAGGCCCTAGCCAATCGGCTAGTGAGATTAGATATTTCGGAGCCGAGTCGGGTGTTGGCTTGTGTTGTTTCTCGATCTTCCTTATATGATCGCATCGGGGAGCGACAGTATGATGACCCACATTTGCTTGTCCTTAAGGACAGAGTGCAGCATAATGATGCTAGAGATGTGACTATCGACAGTGAGGGTGTTCTGAGGATGCAGGGCCGTATATGCGTGCCCAATGTAGATGGTTTGCGAGAGTTGATACTTGAGGAGGCACACAGTTCGCGGTACTCTATTCACCCAGGTGCCGCAAAGATGTACCAAGACATGAGACAGCACTACCGGTGGAGGAGAATGAAGATGGATATTGTTAGGCATGTAGCTAAGTGCCTCAATTGCCAGCAGGTCAAGTATGAGCATCAGAGACCGGGTGGTGTTCTTCAGCGTATGGTCATTCCCGAGTGTAAATGGGAGAGGATCACCAAGGATTTTGTTACTGGACTCCCTCAGACAACGAGGAAGTTTGATTCTGTGTGGGTGATTGTTGATCGGCCGACTAAGTCCGCACATTTCATCCCAGTTAGCACTACTTACTCATCGGAGTGGTTGGCAGCGATCTTTATTCGGGAGATTGTCAGGTTGCATGGGGTTCCAATCTCTATTATATCTAACAGAGGCACTCAGTTCACTTCTTACTTTCGGAAAGCATTTCAGCGAGAGATGGGTACGCGGGTTGAGTTGAGCACCGCATTTCACCCCAGACAGACGGGCAGTCGGAGCGCACTATTCATATCCTGGAGGATATGTTGCGGGCATATGTGATTGACTTTGGTGGTTCATGGGATGAGTTCTTGCCACTTGCTGAGTTTGCCTACAACAACAACTATCAGTCGAGTATTCAGATGGCCCCGTACGAGGCATTGTATGGCAGACGATGTAGATCTCTCATCGGATAGTTTGAGCCTGGTGAGGATAGATTGTTAGGGACTGAGCTAGTTCACGATGCTCTGGATAGAGCAAAGTTGATCCAGGAGAGGCTTCGCACAGCACAGTCTCGCCAGAAGAGTTATGCGGACCGTAGGGTTCGAGAGTTGTCTTTCATGGTTGGTGACAGAGTATTGTTGAAGGTTTCACCCATGAAGGGTGTCATGAGGTTCGGAAGGAAAGGGAAGTTGAGTCCCAGGTACATTGGTCCTTTTGAGATACTCAGGAGAGTTGGAGAGGTGGCATATGAGTTGGCCTTTCCACCTAGCTTATCCAGCGTTCACCCAGTATTCCATGTGTCTATTCTCCGAAAATATATCGGGGATTCGTCTCATGTATTAGACTTCAGTACCATTCAGCTTGATGGTGATCTATCATATGATGTGGAGCCTATTGCTATTTTGGGTCGCCAGGTAAGAAAATTGAGGTCGAAGGAGGTTGCATCAGTTAAGGTTCAATGGAGAGGTCGACCCGTGGAGGAGGCTACTAGGGAGGTTGAGCAGGAGATGTGGAGTAGATATCCCCACCTATTTGAGTCTCCACGTATGTTTCTTGACCCGCTCGAGGACGAGCGTTTTCTTAAGTTGGGGAGAATGTGATGACCCGGCCCGTCATCATGTGAGTTATTACCCCGTTACCCTCGTTATCCGCTTGTTAATGTCGTAATATGCATGTTGGGTAAGTTTGAGTCAATCCGGGTTGAGTTTGGTTGAAATTGAGACAAATAGTCTCTTAGAAGAAGGAATAGTTGAGAAAAGTCAACTGGATATTGACTATTTAGTTAGAGAGCTCGGAATCAAATTCTGATGATTCGGTCAGCTTCGGGAGGTCATTTGTGAGCTAGGAGAGCGATCGGAATTGAATTTGGAGGTCCGGTGTAGAAATAGGCTTGAATTGGCTAAAGTTGAATTTTGGCGAAATCCGAACGGTAGGTGAGATTTTGATCCGGGAGTCGGAATGGAATTCCGACAGTTGCAGTAGCTCCGTTAGGTGATTTTGGATGTGCCTGCAAAATTTCAGGTCATTCGGAGGTCGTTTGGTCGGGTTTTTGATCGAATGTCGGTTTCGAAAGTTTGAATGAAAACTTAGGCTTGAATTGCTTGAATTCGATGTTATTCCGTGTTAAAGTATGTGTTTTTATGATTGGGACAAGTTTGTACCGTGTTATGGAGTATGTTCGTGGCTTTCGTTGGGGTCCCACGGGGTCCCGGGGTGAATTGGGAGGTTAAACGGGAGAAAAACATGGAAATTGCAGGTTGAGGATTTGCTAGTTCTGTTGTTTTCGCTCCTGCGGATTGGGGACCGCAGGAGCGGGACCGTAGAAGCGGAATTTGGACCACAGATGCGAAAGGGGCTTGGCCAGGAGGTTTCGCAGAAGCGGATGACGAGTCACAGGAGCGGACTCGCTTCTGCGAGTCCTATGTCGCAGAAGCGGAAAGGCGGGCGACTGGGGAGAATCGCTGGTACGGAGGATTTGTTCGCAGGAGCGGTCTCGCAGGAGCGAGACCTGGGCCGCAGAAGCGGAACTGGGCGGCTTGGTGTGATCTCGCAGAAGCGACCATTTGGTCGCAGAGGCGGCCTCGCAGAGGCGGATTTTTGTCCGCAGGAGCGGAAATCGGGCCTGTGTTAAAAATAACAGAAGGGTTAATTTCAAAAGCTGTGAAAAACATTTGGTCTCGGTTTAGAGAGGGGTATTGGGCGATTTGGACGAGGAATTGCTGGGAGATCATCGGGTTATCATTGGAGGTGAGTTTTATGGTTCCTTTACGCGTTTTTATCTTGAAATCCTCCTCTATTTCACTGAAATTGGATCAAAATGTGAGGAAGTTTAGCCTAAGCCAGGGTTTTGGTAAATTGTCGAATTGAGTGGGCAATCGAAGTCCGATTTTGAAAAACTTTATATGCATAGACTCGTATTGAGACGAGGGTTCCGAATATGTAACTTTTATAATTTTTCGAGAAGCGCACCAAAAGTCGGGTTTTGACAACTTGTGGGTTTTGATACAATTTGGGTTATTTCATATGGGTTACGTGAATTGAGCATATATTGATGTATTATCGTTGATTTTGAGCAGATTTGGCATCCAAGGAGATTGATTTGCGAGGCAAGTGCAAGGCGGACTGATGCTTCTAACGGTTTGAGGTGAGTGGTAGTAGTAAATAGTGTACTGAGGGTTTGAAACCCCGTACTAGCACTTCGCAGTGCTATGTTGAGATGAGACACGCGTCATGTGACGGGCGTGGTGGCATTGTGAATAGGGGATTGGACTTGATCCTTCCCGGCTTATAGAATACTATGTATTATGACTGTTCACGAGATTATGACTGTGAAATTGGGCTAATAGCCATGTTTGGGGCTTTGTGCTGATCTGTAGAGCATTAGGGGACATGTAGAGCTAGGTGACCCTTATATCGTGTTGGAAACCTACACTCAGCCGTGAAACTAGCTGAATAGCCTGTTAAGAGCCAGTACTAGATGCGTACCGTGAGAGATGAATTACTTAGGGTGGAAGCTCCCCTGACTTAGCTGAGTGAGCCTGAAAGGCCAAACCTATACTAACTGAGACAGGGTCGAGGACCCATTAGGACGTATTATATACATACACATATGTTTATATTGGATCGGGCTGCGCGCCGCAGCAGTATATATATATTGGATCGGGCTGCACGCCGCAGCAGTATACATATTGGATCGGGCTGCACGCCGCAGCAGTATACATATTGGATCGGGCTGCACGCCGCAGTAGCATGCATATTGGATCGGGTTGCGCGCCGCAGCAGTATATATATTGGATCGGGCTGCACGTCGCAGCATTATATATATATCGGATCGGGCTGCACACCGCAGCAGTATATATAAATATATATATTGGATCGGGCTGCACGCCGCAGCAATATACTTATTAGACAAATATGCTTAGGGACACATGTATACGCAGATGGTTGTACACCGTTGTGGTACGAGAGGGGATTTAGTCAGTGTGGGACCTTAACGAGATAGGTGTGGACTAGTGATCGAATTGTTACTGTAGTGATGACTTATTTGTGAAGGTTTGCCATAGAACTGTCTAGTGGTAGTACAGGAGTTCTTACTTTCAGTTATCGTTTATTATTGTTACTCACTGAGTTGAAATATACTCACCCCACTCCCCTGCACTTTCTGTGCAGATCCACAGGTGCCCGAGGGCAGTTGAGACATTGTAGCTGCAGATCATCATCTACTTTAGCGGAGATTACGAGGTAGATGCCAGCATCCGCAGAGCCTGTTTTCTCCTTCTTCATCATCTTGTTGATTTCTTTTTGCCTAGACTTGTTTGTATTAGGATGTTACTCTGTAGAGGCTCAGTCTCGTGACACCACGATATGGTTGGGACCGCATTCTGTATGCTTTTACTATCTCTCTTATCACCTGATATGATCATCTGATGTTTATGTTTTTAATCAGAATTAATAACTGGCTGGTTTAAGGGATAATATGGTCGGGCTTGCCTAGAATTGTGTTGGGCGCCATCACGACCAGGGTTTGGGTCGTGACATTTTTCTACTTAGGCTTATTCCCGATATTTCTATAATATGTATAAATTTTTCTAATAATTTTATATGTTCATCTTGTGTTTTTGAAAATAATAGTATATCATCAATGTATATTATGCAATTTTCTAGTTGTTTGAAATAGTTATCCATAAAATGTTGATATCTACCTGGTGCATTTTTATATCCGAAAGGTAATACGTTCCATTCATAAAATCCTTGGGGTACAGTAAATGCTGTAAGTTTCTTAGATTCTTCTTCTAACTTTAAGTGGTAAAATCCTGATTTGCAATCAAATTTACTAAAGTAGTTAAATCCTTGTATTTGTCTTATTTTTAGTATCTTATTTGGTATTGGGTAATTATACGTCTTAGTTTTTGCATTTAGGTTTCTATAATCAATAACCATTCTACTTTTTCCTCTTTTTTGTTCACTATGTTTATTTACTATGAATGCTGGACTTGTAAATTTACTATTACTTTCTTGTATATAACCTTGTTCTAGTAATTCATCAATGTGTATTTTAAATTCATTTAAGTCTTTGAAATTGTATTTTAAAGGTTTTTGTGTTATTATAACTATTTTCATCAATTAGCTCTATTTTTACCTTTGTTTTATGTTTTTCCCAACCTTGTAAGTGGTTTTCACTATACAATGGTTCTAGTTTTTCTTGGATTATTTTGACTGTATTTATTGAAAAAATGATTAATTCTATTTTATTAGTATCTTCTTTTTCATTTTCTAATTTTTGTGTTATTTTCTCACTTCCTTTTATCCAATCAGTTGTTTTTCTTTTCTTTTTTAGAACTCTTTTTGTTCCTACTTTTTGTTTACATGGTGTTGTAAACCACCAATGTGTTTTAGTTATTACATGTGGGTATAGTTTATCTAAGAACAGTATTCCTAGTAAAATATCTCTTGTGGGTAATTCAAAATTGTATATTTCTTCTATAGTAAGTATTTTATCCCATATTTGTATTTTTATATTTTTTGATTTGTGGGTAATTATGCTTCCTTCGTTGTTAAATCCTGTTACTGGTAAGGGTGTTCTAAGTTTTTCCCATTTCTCTTCTGGTAGGCAATTATATCTGCATAAATTTACTTCTGATCCTGTGTCTATCATAGGTGTGTAGTATCTATTGTAGTATCCTTCCACTATTATTTTTACTAGTATATGTATTTTCATATTTATAATATAGTTCTTTTTATTGTTACTTTCTTATTTTCATAATGTATGTTTAGTTGTTCATTATCTAAGTTGTATGGTTTAACTTTTTCTAGCCATTTTATTCCTAATATAATATTTTTATCTCCTTGGTATATTTTAAATCTTATTATCTATCACGACCCCAAATCCGATCGTGATGGCGCCCAGCACATTGCTAAGCCAGCCTGACCAATCAATAACAATAACGGAGCTAGAAGCTCGCTTCATCCCACTTAAGAATATCAAATCACGAAGCAACAACGATACATATAACGAAAACGGGGAACCAAGTCCCAAAATATACCAACTCCCATAGACCGAAGGGTCAAGAGTCATGAGCCTCTACTGAACATAAATGTATAATGGTTTACAAGATACCAAGTACGGAAAGAAACATCAATACAGAATCCAAAGACAGTAAGAAGGAATATCCGGTCCTGCGGACTCTGCAGCTACCTCAAATATCCTACGGATGTCGCCTCGCACAGCTATTGGATCACTGCTGAGAGGTACCTGGATCTGCACACAAGGTGCAGGGAGTAAAATGAGTACTGCCAGACTCAGTGGTAATAAACGAGGGTAAGACAGCGCAGATAAGAAATCCGCAATAAAGCACTATGTAAAGCTGTAATCAAATACCCTGTCACAAAATCAATATCAACTGTACACGTACCAACCAGTACCAGCAAAACAATATAACAGCTAGCAGATTTAGCTAAATGCAATGCAATGCATGATATGACCGCTACGGCGCGTAGCCCGATCCAATTTGGGTACCCGTGCTCACTGTGGGGGTTCAGACTCCGGAGGGGCTCCTACAGCCCAAGCACAATATCACTGCAGCGTGCAGTCCGATCCAACCTATATACCGCTGCCGCGCGCAACTCGATCCACTACCAGTCAGCTAATATGCAAATACAGCCTCGCAGGCTCAAAAGTAGTTTTGAAAACCTTTTTATCATTTTTTAGTTGTTAAACAGTAATACCAAGTTCCAGAGATTGGAAATAGCATGATAACAGAAATAGCTACGGATCGGTAGTAACTAACATGTCAATATGATAAGACAATGATAACGATCCTCGCGGGATCCAATAACTGGCTCACGGCCCACAAGTATACTCAACCGTCCAAGAAGGAGGTTCAACGGCTCAAGAATAGCCAATATCACAATATAGTATGCAACCATCCGAGAAGGAGGTTCGACGGCTCAAGAATAGCCTAATATCATAACACAGTATCAGTAAATCGGACTAAGCCATAGTCCCCAATAACAATCGACCCCGCACTCACAAGAGAGTACGTGTCTCGCCGCTATACAGCGTCACAAAGTGGTATACCGGGATTTCGAACCCGCTGGTCATCACCCACATCTATTACTCACCTCAATACAGCGCGATGACTACTCCGCAATGCCCTTGCCACGAGAATCAAGCTCCGCACATGTAGAATCTGATCAAATACAGTAGAAACACAACAAATTAGGCCAATGGGACGACACCCAATCAATACAACTCGATTTACACCAAAAATGGCAAAGTTCCCAAAACCAAACTTTCGGTACACGTCTCAAAAAATTACAAAAGTCACATATTCGGAATCCTCATCTCGATACGAGTCTAGGCATATAAAATTTATCAAAATCGGACTCCATTTGCCCACTCAAATCGGTGTTTTTCTTCAATTTAGGCCTAGGGCTCAAACCCACCTTTAATCTTCCATTCACAGAAAATTAACCAAGGATTTCATGTAAAAATGATGTAATTAAGCCACAAAACTTACCTCCAACGAATCCCCGATGAATTCCCAGCAATTCCCGTGAGTCTCTCTCTCTAGAACTCAAAAATGGTGTTTTGGGGTATGAAACCCGCGACCGGTTCTGTTCTGTAATTAAACTCACTGCCTGGCCAATTCCTTCATCGCGTTCGCGACGCCTCTCACGCGAACGCGATGCCTTATTCCAGTCCTTCATTGCGAACGCGACGCTCTTTCATGCGTCCGCGAAGGTCAATTTCCCAGCCTCCGGACTTTTCCTCTACGCGAACGCGTAGGCTCTCACGCGAACGCGTGGCTTCGTCTATTCCTTCTTCGCGATCGCGACCTAATTCATCGCGAACGCGATGCGTTCCAAATCCCTCATACGTGAACGCGTTACCATCCCTCGCGAACGCGATGACCACTGACCCCGGCCTACGCGAACGCGGAACTTGCCTTCGCGAACGCGAAGGCTTATTTTATGCCCAGTGATCTGCAATTTACAGCAGACCATTTCTTGCTTCCAAATGCCGGATGATGGTCCGGATTCACCCCGAGGCCCCCGGAACCCCAACGAAAACCACCAACATACTCCAAAACACGATACGGACTTATTCCAATCATAAAAACACCACCCTAAACATCAAAGTCACCAATTACACACGGATTCAAGCCTAAGTTTCTTCAAAACTTCCGAATTACACATTCCATCAAAACCCGACCAAACGACGTCCGAATGACCTGAAATTTTTGCGGACATATCCAAAATCACCTAACGGAGCTACCGCAACTGTTGGAATTACATTCCGACTCCTGGATCAAAATCTCACCTACCGTTCGGATTTCGCCAAAATTCAACCTTAGCCAATTCAAGCCTATTTCTACACCGGCCTCCAAATTCAATTCCGATTGCTCCCCTAAGTCACAAATCACCTCCCGGAACTAACCGCATCATGAGAATCCGATTCCGAGCCCTCTAACCAAATAGTCAACTCCGGGTTGACTTTCCTTATTCAAGTTTCCTTCAAAAAGGCTATATGCCTCATTTTCAATCCAATTCACTCCTAACTCACCCGATAGACTCTAACACCGATATAAAAGCATAAAACATGTAATTACAACATAACGGGGTGGTAATTCCCGTGACGACGGGCCGAGTCGTCGCATTCTCCCCCTCTTAAGCAAACGCTCGTCCTCGAGTGAGTCAAGAAACATACCTGAAATCTCAAACAAGTGAGGATATCTGCTCCGCATCTCCCGCTCGATCTCCCAAGTGGCCTCCTCCACGGGTCGACCTCTCCACCGAACCTTAACTGATGCAATCTCCTTAGACCTCAATTTTCTCACCTGACGACCCAAAATAGCAATAGGCTCCACATCATAGGATAGATCATCATCAAGCTGAATGGTACTGAAGTCTAATACATGAGACGGATCTCCAATGTACTTCCGGAGCATAGACACATGTAATACTGGATGAACGCTGGATAAGCTGGGCGGCAAGGCCAACTCGTATGCCACCTCTCCAACTCTTCTAAGTATCTCAAAAGGACCAATGTATGTGGGACTCAACTTCCCTTTCTTCCCAAACCTCATGACACCCTTCATGGGTGAAACCTTCAACAATACTCTGTCACCAACCATGAAAGACAACTCACGAACTCTACGGTCCGCATAACTCTTCTGGCGAGACTGTGCTGTACGAAGCCTCTCCTGGATCAACTTTGCTCTATCCAGAGCATCCTGGACTAACTCGGTCCCTATCAATCTATCCTCACCAGGCTCAAACCATCCCACGGGGGATCTACATCGCCTGCCATACAATGCCTCATACGGGGCCATCTGAATACTCGACTGATAACTGTTGTTGTAGGCAAACTCAGCAAGTGGTAGGAACTCATCCCACGAACCACCAAAGTCAATCACACATGCTCGCAACAAATCTTCGAAGATCTGAATAGTGCGCTCAGACTGCCCGTCTGTCTAGGGGTGAAATGCGGTGCTCAACTCAACGCGCGTGCCCATCTCTCGCTGAAATGCTCTCCAAAACTGAGATGTGAACTGGGTACCCCTGTCGAATATGATAGACACTGGGACTCCATGCAACCGGACAATCTCTCGAATAAAGATCGCTGCCAACCGCTCCGATGAGTAGGTAGTACAAACTAGAATGAAGTGAGCTGACTTGATCAGCCTATCCATAATCACCCATACCGAATCAAACTTCCACGCCGTCCGAGGGAGTCCAGTAACAAAGTCCATAGTGATTCTCTCCCATTTCCACTCAGGAATAACAATGCGCTGAAATACACCACCGGGCCTCTGATGCTCGTATTTAACCTGCTGACAGTTGAGGCACCGTGACACATGTCTGACAATGTCCATTTTCATCTTTCTCCACCAATAGTGTTGTTTCAAATCTTGATACATCTTCGCGGCTCCTGGATGGATAGAATACCGCGAGCTATTGGCCTCCTCCAGAATCAACTCACGAAGGCCATCAACATTGGGCACACATATCCGGCCTTGCATCCTCAATACGTCGTCACTATCAATGGTGACATCTCAATCATCATCATGCTGAACTCTATCCCTAAGGACAGCCAAATGTGGATCATCATACTGACTCTCACGAATACGATCTTATAGAGATGACCGAGATACAACACAGGCCAATACCCGGCTGGGCTCCGAAATATCTAACCTCACTAGCCGATTGGCTAGCACCTGAACATCATAAGCAAATGGCCTCTCCTCAATTGGAATATATGCCAAGCTCCCCATACTGACCCCCTTCCGGCTAAAAGCATCGGCCACCACATTGGCCTTCCCCGGATGATATAAAATAGTGATGTCATAATCCTTAAGCAACTCAAGCCATCTCCGCTGTCTCAAATTCAGGTCTTTCTATTTGAACAAGTGTTGGAGACTACGATGGTCGGTATACACCTCACAAGACACGCCGTACAAATAGTGCCTCCAAATCTTCAAGGCATGAACAATGGCGGCTAGCTCCAAATCATGGACAGGATAGTTCTTCTCATGTGGCTTCAACTGCCGAGGAGCATAAGCAATCACCTTACCTTCTTGCATCAACACACAACCTATCCCCACTCTCGAGGCATCACAATAAACAATATATGAACCTGAAGCTGATGGCAGCTGTGGTCAAAGCTGTCTTGAGCTTCTGAAAGCTCTCCTCGCACTCATCCGACCACACGAATGGTGCACCCTTCTGGGTCAATCTAGTCAATGAAGAAGCAATGGATGAAAATCCCTGAACAAACCGGCGATAATATCCCGCCAAGCCAAGAAAGCTCCCGATCTCTGTAGCTGAGGACGGTCTAGGCCAACTCTGCACCGCCTCTATCTTCTTCGGATCAACCTGAATACCATCACGAGACACCACATGTCCTAGAAATGCTACGGACTCGAGCCAAAACTCGCACTTGGAGAATTTAGCATATAGCTTCTCCTCCCTCAATCTCTCCAACACAATACTCAAATGTTGAGCATGCTCCTCCTGACTACGGGAGTAGACTAGAATGTCATCAATGAACACAATCACAAATGAATCCAAATAGGGCTCGAACACACTGTTCATCAGATGCATAAATGTTGCTGGGGCGTTGGTCAGCCCAAACTACATCACAAGAAACTCATAATGACCATATCGGGTCCTGAATGCAGTCTTCATAATATCCGAGTCCCTGATCTTCAACTGATGATAGCCTGAACGAAGATCGATCTTAGAAAACACCCTCGCACCTTGTAACTGATCAAACAAATCATCTATGCGCGGCAGAGGGTACTTGTTCTTCACTGTCACTTTGTTCAATCGTCTATAATCAATACACATTCGCATGGAACCATCTTTCTTTTTAACAAATAACACCGGCGCACCCCACGGGGACACGCTAGGACGGATGAAACCCTTATCCAGAAGCTCTTGAAGCTGCTCTTTTAGTTCTTTCAACTCAGCTGGTGCCATCCAATAAGGAGGAATGGATATGGGCTGAGTGCCCGGCACCAAGTCAATACCAAAATCAATATCCCTATCCGGCGGCATGCCCGACAGGTCGGAGGGAAATACATATGGAAAGTCCCTCACAATAGGTACAGAATCAATGCTAAGAGACTCAGCTCCCACATCTCTCACAAAAGCTAAGTACGATAAACACCCTTTTTCAACCATCTTCTGAGCTTTTAAGAACGAAATAACACGGCTAGGGACGAAATCAGTCGAACCCCGCCACTCAATCCGAGAAATACCAGGAATGGCCAACGTAACTGTCTTAGCATGACAGTCCAATATAGCATGGTACGGAGACAACCAGTCCATACCCAATATAACATCAAAATCCACCATCCCCAACAATAGCAAATCTGCCTGGGTCTCCAGACCCCCAATAGATATAACACATGATCTATAGACATGATCCACAACAATCATATCACCCACGGGGGTGGATACATGAATAGGTAAATCAAGAATACCACGAGTCGCACCCAAATAATGTGCAAAATAAGAGGACACGTAAGAATATGTGGACCCTGGATCAAATAGAATAGAGGCATCTCTGTGACAGACAGAAATGATACCTGTAATCACCGCATCGGAGGCAACCGCATCACGCCTATCAGGGAGTGCATTGAATCGTGCCTGGCCTCCACCAGATCTCTTCTCGCCTCTGGGGCGACCACGAGAAGGCTGACCTCCACCTCTACTAGCCTGAGATGGTGCTGAAGAAGAGGGCTGGTCCCTCTGATGAGTCCTGTCCCTACGGAGTCGAGGGCACTGTCTCCTTATGTGGCCAAACTCACCACACTCATAACATGCACCTGGTGCTGGAGAAGGGGACCGAAGGGAACCCCTCGCCGCAGAAGAACCTTGGGCTGAAGAAGTAGTTGCTGCACCCTGGGCTGGAAGGGCACTAAGTGATGACTGACCCTGCTGAAACCCCTGTCGACCACGACCATAAGAACCTCCGCTCTGCTCCGGGCGGCCTGAATGAGAAGGTCTAGATGAGCGACCTCTGCTCTGCTGGGAATGCCCTCTAGATGGAGCACCACTGAAACTGCCAGAACCACGAGGCCTCTTGGCCTCCCGCTCCTCTCTCTCTCGGCGACGATCCGCCTCAATGGAGCGTGCCATATCAACAACCTGCTCAAATGATGATGACAAAACTCTCTCTCTGGTCATAAGAATGCGGATAGAGTAGTTGAGGCCATCAATGAACCTCTTGATCCTCTCCCTATCATTAGGGATCATCCATGTGGCATGCCTAGCCAACTGTGTGAATCTGAGCTCATACTGGGTCACAGACATGTCGCCCTGAACCAACCACTCGAACTGGCGACGTAGCTCCTCGCGACGAGACTGAGGTACATATTTCTCTAGAAAGAGAGTAGAGAACTGCTGCCATGTCAGAGGTGCTGCTCCTGCAGGCCTACGCCACTCAAACTTTTCCCACCAATCAAATGCGGGACCAGTGAACTGAAAGGTAGTAAATGAAACTCCGCTGGACTCAAGAATACCAGCCGTCCGCAACATCCTCTGACACTTGTCCAAGAAACCCTGGGCATTCTCGCCCTCAACGTCACTGAAATGGGGTGGCTAAAGTCTACCAAATCGCTCAAGACGACGCTGCTCATCGTCGGGCATAGCCTGAACCATATGCTCTGGAGCTAGTGCAGCTGGAGGAATAACTGGTGCAACCACCTGAGCGGGGACCGCCTCTGGTGTCTGAAGTCCCTGAACAACCTGCTCAGGTGTGCGAGCTGCAAGGGTCTGCTGACCACCCCCTGTCTGAGATGTCAATGCATTAGCAGTAGCTGAGACTACCTTAGCCAAACCGGAACACACTGATAATATCTGAGCAAGAGTCTCCTGAAGACCAGGGATAGCAATAGATATAGTCTGGCCCTGAACTTAGGCTGCTGGGGCATCAACCACTGGGGGTTGCTCCTGAACTGGTACAACGGGCGGGTCAGCTGGCACTGGCTCAGCCGCCCTACCTCTACCTCTAGCACGACCGCGCCCACGGCCTCTAACAGGTGGCAATGGAGGTCGTCCACCTCGTCCCGATGCTCGCGTTCTCGCCATCTGCGAGAGAATAGAATATAGAAGTTCAGTTCTCAGAACAACAAGATCGCACGACAGAGTTCAAGAAAAGTGAAGTTTTCCTAAAGGTTCGCAGCCTCCCGAGGATAAGTACAGGCGTCCCCGTACCGATCCACAAGACTCTACTAATCGGCTCAAGACTCACGAGGCCTAGTAAACCTAGGCTCTGATACCAACTTGTCACGACCCCAAATCCGGTCGTGATGGCGCCAGCACATTGCTAAGCCATCCAGACCAATCAACAACAATAACGGAGCTAGAAGCTCGCTTCATCCCATTTAAGCATATCAAATCACGAAGCAACAGCGATACATATAACAAAAATGGGAAACCAAGTCCCAAAATATACCAACTCCCATAGACCGAAGGGTCAAGAGTCATGAGCCTCTACTGAACATAAATGTATAATTGTTTACAAGATACCAAGTACGGAAAGAAACATCAATACATAGTCAAAAGACAGTAAGAAGGAATATCGGGTCCTGCGGACTCTGCAGCTACCTCAAATATCCTACAGATGTCTCCTCGCACAGCTACTGGATCACTGCTGAGAGGTGCCTGGATCTGCACACAAGGTGCAGGGAGTAAAATGAGTACTGCCAGGACTCAGTGGTAATAAACAAGGGTAAGACAGCGCAGATAAGAAATCCGCAATAAAGCACTATGTAAAGATGTAATCAAATACCCTGTCACAGAATCAATATCGACTGTACCTGTACCAACAAGTACCAGCAACACAGTATAACAACTAGCGGATGTAGCTAAATGCAATGCAATGCATGATATGACCGCTACGGCGCGTAGCCCGATCCAATTTGGGTACCCGTGCTCACTGTGGGGGTTCAGACTCCGGAGGGGCTCCTACAGCCCAAGCACAATATCACTGCAGCGTGTAGTCCGATCCAACATATATACCATTGCGGCGCGCAGCCCGATCCACTACCAGTCAGCTAATATGCAAATACAGCCTCGCAGGCTCAAAAGTAGTTTTGAAAACCTTTTTATCATTTTTTAGTTGTTAAACAGTAATACCAAGTTCCAGAGATTGGAAATAGCATGATAACAGAAATAGCTACGGATCGGTAGTAACTAACATGTCAATATGATAAGACAATGATAACGATCCTCGCGGGATCCAATAACTGGCTCACGGCCCACAAGTATACTCAACCGTCCAAGAAGGAGGTTCAACGGCTCAAGAATAGCCAATATCACAATATAGTATGCAACCATCCGAGAAGGAGGTTCGACGGCTCAACAATATCCTAATATCATAACACAGTATCAGCAAATCGGACTAAGCCATAGTCCCCAATCACAATCGACCCCGCACTCACAAGATAGTACGTGTCTCGCCGCTATACATCGTCACAAATTGGTATACCGGGATTTCGAACCCGCTGGTCATCACCCACATCTATTACTCACCTCAATACAGCGCGACGACTACTCCACAATGCCCTTTCCACGAGAATCAAGCTCCGCACATGTAGAATCTGATCAAATACAGTAGAAACACAACAAATTAGGCCAATGGGACGACACCCAATCAATACAACTCGATTTACACCAAAAATGGCAAAGTTGCCAAAACCCGACTTTCGGTACACTTCTCGAAAATTACAAAAGTCACATATTCGGAATCCTCATCTTGATACGAGTCTAGGCATATAAAATTTTCCAAAATCGGACTCCATTTGCCCACTCAAATAAGTGTTTTTCTTCAATTTAGGCCTAGGGCTCAAACCCACCTTTAATCTTCCATTCACAGAAAATTAACCAAGGAATTCATGTTAAAATGATGTAATTAAGCCACAAAACTTACCTCCAACGAATCCCCGATGAATTCCCAGCAATTCCCGTGAGTCTCTCTCTCTAGAACTCAAAAATGGTGTTTTGGGGTATGAAACTCGCGACTGGTTCTGTTCTGTAATTAAACTCACTGCCTGGCCAATTCCTTCATCGCGTTCGCGACGCCTCTCACGCGAACGAGATGTCTTATTCCAGTCCTTCATTGCGAACGTGACGCTCTTTCACGCCTCCGCGAAGGTCAACTTCCCAGCCTCCGGACTTTTCCTCTACGCGAACGCGTAGGCTCTCACGCGAATGCGTGGCTTCGCCTATTCCTTCTTCGCGATCGCGGCCTAATTCCTCGCTAACGCGATGTGTTCCAACTCCCTCATACGCGAACGCATTACCATCCCTCGCGAACGCGATGACCACTGTCCCCGGCCTACGCGAACGCGGAACTTGCCTTCGCGAACGCGAAGGCTTATTTTATGCCCAGTGATCTGCAATTTACAGCAGACCATTTCTTGCTTCCAAATGCCGGATGTTGGTCCGGATTCACCCCGAGGCCCCCGGGACCCCAACGAAAACCACCAACATACTCGAAAACACGATACGGACTTATTCCAATCATAAAAACACCACCCTAAACATCAAAATCACCAATTACACACGCATTCATGCCTAAGTTTCTTCAAAACTTCCGAATTACACATTCTATCAAAACCCGACCAAATGACGTCTGAATGACCTGAAATTTTTGCGGACATATCCAAAATCACCTAACAGAGCTACTACAACTGTTGGAATTACATTCCGACTCCCGGATCAAAATCTCACCTACCGTTCGGATTTCGCCAAAATTCAACCTTAGCCAATTCAAGCCTATTTCTACACTGGGCCTCCAAATTCAATTCCGATTGCTCCCCTAAGTCACAAATCACCTCCCGGAACTAACCACATCATCAGAATCCGATTCCGAGCCCTCTAACCAAATAGTCAACTCCGGGTTGACTTTCCTTATTCAAGTTTCCTTCAAAAAGGCTATATGCCTCATTTTCAATCCAATTCACTCCTAACTCACCCGATAGACTCTAACACCGATATAAAAGCATAAAACATGTAATTACAACATAACGGGGTGGTAATTCCCATGACGACGGGCCGAGTCGTCACATTATCATAATTATTCCTCCTATAATTATTTCTTTTTCCGCTATTTCTTCACTAGTTATCATTCCTTTAGGTAATTCGGGGTATAATTTTTCACTAGTTAGTATCTCATCTTCTGTGATTAATTCTCTTGTTATATAATTTTCTTCTTGTCCTGTATTTATTAGTATTAAGTATTTTCTTCCATTCATTACTCCTGTTATGTAATAATGATGATGTTTTATTTCTCCTGGTAATTATTCTATAAGTTTAGGTATTTTATATCCTACCTTATCCGATGTGCTTGTTTTATTTGATGATGTTTGTCCTACTTCAAAACTTAATCTTTTTGATGTTCTTAATCTTTCTTTTACTATGTCTAAATCTTCTTCTATGTCTAATTCATTATAACTATATTCATTGTTATCTATAACTGTAGCTATTCTTTCAAAAGGATTTTCTATCTTTATTTTGTTTATTTTATTTCTTGCCATTATGTTATGTTTAGTTGTTAATATATATAGATTTTTACATCTTGCTTTAAATATCTTACTACCTGGGGTTAATTCTATTCCTGACATTTTCCAGTATAATACGAGTGATTTATCTATATTTTTATCATTTATTGCTACTGAATAGTTAGCACTAATTATGAACTTAAATTTTTGGTATATCAAATTTCCCCGTACTGCACTTATTATACTTTTTTCTATAGGTTGTATAATTCTATCATCTGCTAGATAAATTTCTATTGGTGTATCTGTCACGACCCAAGTCCGGTCGTGATGGCGCCCAACAATCAAGCTAGGCCAGCCAGACCAACAATTACTTATCACATCGAATACCAGTCCCAAATGGACATCCCAAGAATAATATAAGAGTTAAAGAACTCCAACAATAATGATAATGAACAAAATACGGAGAAGTGCGAAAATAACTTACACTCCCAAAGATCTGGAGTCACAAGTCTAGAGCCTCTAACAAAACCCAATATGAATAGAGAGTACTGTATAGAAATACTCAAGTCTGAATACAAAATACAAATAACAACTGGAAAGGAGAGGAGAAGCTAGGTTCTGCGAACGTAAGCAGCTACCTCAGCAACTCGATATGACACTGCAAACACCGGAAATGCCTGTCTACTGCTCCTGAGTACCTGAGTCTGCACACAAAAGGTGCAGGGAGTAGGGGTGAGTACTAAGTACTCAGTGAGTAATAAATATATAAAAGCAGCTGAAAGTAGGAAATCCACAAAATACCACAATATGAAGCTACACTACAATCCGAATCTCCTACGAACTAGCATCAACAGTACAATACCGCTACCATAGAATAATTCAACAAATAAAGGTGCAATGCAATTCACATAACCGCTACGGTGTGTAGCCCGATCCATTTAACGTCGACGGCGCTCGCTAGGGGTGTGTACAGACTCCGGAGGGGCTCCTACAGCCCAAGCGCAAATACTGCTGCGGCGTGCAGCCCGATCCTCATATCAACTGCTTCGGCGTGCAGCCCGATCCATCCTCAGTCCAAATAAATCAGATAAGTCACAAAAACAGTTCATTTTTCTAAATTCCAGTTTCCAGTTCATAATTTATGAAAAATACTTTAACTTTATTAAATTTATAAAAGTCGGTGACTTAGCATATCAATAATGTGATTTAAATTTTCAGGACTGAGATCAGTGATTAGGCAATTATAGCTATCACATAAATATTGTCCTCTAAGGACGCTACAGGTCGGCACAAGGCCCCAAACAAGGCTTACCGCCCACAAATATATCAAATACAGTGTATTTCCAACACTAATAGCATATTATTCACATCCGGGATGGACCAAGTCTCAATCCCCAGTCATAATCAACCCCGCACCTGCCAAGGTGTGCGAGCCACGCCCTACTAGCATCACAAAGTGCTAAGACAAGGTTTCGAACCCTCAGGCTACCATATACACAAATTACTCACCTCTAGCCGGTCGTAGATAAGTCTGCGATGCCTTTTCGTTTGAAATTTTCTCCCTCGTGCATTAAATCTAGTCAAACCACAATAATTATATCAAATACGGGTCAAAGAATCATAACCCATTTCAATTTACATGAAATTCGCATAAATACACTAAGTTGGTAAAACCCGACACCGGGCACACTACTCGGAAAATTCCGAAATTAGTACCAACGCGATCCTCGTCTCGCCACGAGTCCGTGCATATAAACGTTATCGAAATCGGAGTTCAAATGGCCCTTCAAAACTCAAAATCCCGTTTTCAATACCTAGGCCACAATTCTTCAAAATTTCTACCCAAATTCATGAAGATTGATGTTAATCCTACCATAAAATTATGGTTTTGAGTTAAGAATCTTACCTCCGATGAATACCCGATGGTATCTCAGTGATTTTCTCGTGTTTTCTTCTCTTTAGGGCTCAAAATTGGGTTTTGGGTGAATGAACCCGCGAGCCCTCTGTTCTGTGATTTAATTCACTACCAGAACATTTCCTTCTATGCGATCGCAGGCCCCTTATTGCGATCGCATAGAGAAAGTTTTCTCAGGCCTCCTATTCGTTCTCTGCGATCGCAGGCCTAGCCATGCGATCGCATAGCTTCGCATTCATACCCTCCGCGATCGCAATTGAGCCTCCGCGATCGCACTGCACAAATTTTCGGACCCTATGCGATCGCAATGCCCTTCACGCGATCGCATAGAGTTAACTTGCCGCCGCCTTCCACTCTTTTATGCGATCGCAATCATCTCTATGCGATCGCATAGGGAAACTGCTGCCTGCAATTTTTCTGCAGATTTTTCCAAGTTCCGAATGCCCGGTTGATGGTCCGAATCCATCCCGAGGCCCCCGGGACCCCAACGAAAACCACCAACATACTCCAAAACATGATACGGACTTATTCCAATCATAAAAATACCATCCTAAACATCAAAATCACCATTTCCGCACGAATTCAAGCCTAAGTTTCTTCAAAATTTTCAAAACTAACATTCAATCCAAAACACGATCAAACGACGTCCGAATGACCTGAAAATTTGCAGACATATCCAAAATCACATAACGAAGCTACTGAAATAGTCGGAATTACATTGCGACCCCCAGATCAAAATCTCACCTACCATCCGGTTTTCGCCAAAATTCAACCTTCGCCAATTCAAGCCTAAATCTACACCGAACCTCCGAATTCAATTCCGATTGCTCTCCTAAGTCATAAATGATCCCCCGAAACTAGTCGAATCATCGGAATCCGGTTTCGACCACTCTAACTCAATAGTCAACTCTAGGTTGACTTCCCATATTCAAGCATTCTTCAAACATACTATTTGCTTCATTTTCAACCCAAATCAGTCCTAACTCACCCGATATACTCTAATACTGATATAAAAGCATAAGGCATGTAAATGCAAGGTAACGGGATGGTAGTTCCCGTAACGACGGGCCGGGTCGTTACATTCTCCCCAACTTAAACAAACGCTCGTCCGCGAGCGGGTTAAGAAACATACCTGGAGCATCAAAGAAGTGTGGGTATCTGCTCCGCAATTCCTTCATCGCGTTCGCGACGCCTCTCACGCGAACGCGATGTCTTACTCCAGTCCTTCATTGCGAACGCGACGCTCTTTCACGTGTCCGCGAAGGTCAACTTCCCAGCCTCCGGACGTTTCCCCTACGCGAACGCGTAGGCTCTCACGCCAACGCGTGGCTTCGCCTATTCCTTCTTCGCGATCGCGGCCTAATTCCTCGCGAACGCGATGCGTTCCAACTCCCTCATACGCGAACGCGTTACCATCCCTCGCGAACGCGATGACCACTGACCCCGGCCTACGCGAACGCGGAACTTGCCTTCGCGAACGCGAAGGCTTATTTTATGCCCAGTGATCTGCAATTTACAGAAGACCATTTCTTGCTTCCAAATGCCGGATAATGGTCCGGATTCACCCCGAGGCCCCCGGGACCCCAACGAAAACCACCAACATACTCCAAAACACGATACGGACTTATTCCAATCATAAAAACACCACCCTAAACATCAAAATCACCAATTACACACGAATTCAAGCCTAAGTTTCTTCAAAACTTCCGAACTACACATTCCATCAAAACCCGACCAAACGACGTCCGAATGACCTGAAATTTTTGCGGACATATCCAAAATCACCTAACAGAGCTACTGCAACTGTCGGAATTACATTCCGACTCCCGGATCAAAATCTCACTTACCGTTCGGATTTCGCCAAAATTCAACCTTAGCCAATTCAAGCCTATTTCTACACCGGGCCTCCAAATACAATTCTGATTCCTCCCCTAAGTCACAAATCACCTCCCGGAACTTACCGCATCATCAAAATCCGATTCCGAGCCCTCTAACCAAATAGTCAACTCCGGGTTGACTTTCCTTATTCAAGTTTCCTTCAAAAAGGCTGTATGCCTCATTTTTAATCCAATTCACTCCTAACTCACCCGATAGACTCTAACACTGTTAAAAAAGCATAAAACAAGTAATTACAACATAACGGGGTGGTAATTCCCGTGACAACGGGCCGGGTCGTCACATTATCATAATTATTCCTCTTATAATTATTTCTTTTTCCGCTATTTCTTCACTAGTTATCATTCCTTTAGGTAATTCGGGGTATAATTTTTCACTAGTTAGTATCTCATCTTCTGTGATTAATTCTCTTGTTATATAGTTTTCTTCTTGTCCTGTATTTATTAGTATTAAGTATTTTCTTCCATTCATTACTCCTGTTATGTAATAATGATGATGTTTTATTTCTCCTGGTAATTGTTCTATAAGTTTAGGTATTTTATATCCTACCTTATCTGATGTGCTTGTTTTATTTGATGATGTTTGTCCTACTTCAAAACTTAATCTTTTTTATGTGCTTAATCTTTCTTTTACTATGTCTAAATCTTCTTCTATGTCTAATTCATTATAACTATATTCATTGTTATCTATAACTGTAACTATTCTTTCAAAAGGATTTTCTATCTTTATTTTGTTTATTTTATTTCTTGCCATTATCTTATGTTTAGTTGTTAATATATATAGATTTTTACATCTTGCTGTAAATATCTTACTACTTGGGGTTAATTCTATTCCTGACATTTTCCAGTATAATACGAGTGATTTATCTATATTTTTATCATTTATTGCTACTGAATAGTTAGCACTAATTATGAACTTAAATTTTTGGTATATCAAATTTCCCCGTACTGCACTTATTATACTTTTTTCTATAGGTTGTATAATTCTATCATCTGCTAGATAAATTTCTATTGGTGTATCTGTCACGACCCAAGTCCGGTCGTGATGGTACCCAACAATCAAGCTAGGCCAGCCAGACCAACAATTACTTATCACATCGAGTACCAGTCCCAAATGGACATCCCAAGAAGAATATAAGAGTTAAAGAACTCCAATAATAATGATAATGAACAAAATACGGAGAAGTGCGAAAATAACTGACACTCCCAAAGATCTGGAGTCACAAATCTAGAGCCTCTAACAAAACCCAACAGGAATAGAGAGTACTATATAGAAATACTCAAGTCTGAATACAAAATACAAAATAACAACTGGAAAGGAGAGGAGAAGCTAGGTTCTGCGAACGTCGGCAGCTACCTCAGCAACTCGGTATGACACTGCAAACGCTGGAAATGCCTGTCTACTGCTCCTGAGTACCCGAGTCTGCACACAAAAGGTGCAGGGAGTAGGGGTGAGTACTAAGTACTCAGTGAGTAATAAATATATAAAAGCAACTGAAAGTAGGAAATCCACAAAATACCACAATATGAAGCTAAACTACAGTCCGAATCTCCTACGAACTAGCATCAACAGTACAATATAGCTACCACAGAATAATTTAACAAATAAAGATGCAATGCAATGCACATAACCGCTACGGCATGTAGCCCGATCCATTTAACGTCGACGACGCTCACCGGGGTTGTGTACAGACTCCGGAGGGGCTCCTACAGCCCAAGCGCAATACTGCTACGGCGTGCAGCCCGATCCTCATATCAACTGCTGCGGCGTGCAGCCCGATCCATCCTCAGTCCACATAAATCGGATAAGTCACAAAAACAGTTCATTTTTCTAAATTCCAGTTTCCAGTTCATAATTTATGAAAAATACTTTAACTTTATTAAATTTGTAAAAGCCGGTGACTTAGCATATCAATAATGTGATTTAAATTTCCAGGATCGAGATTAGTGATTAGGCAATTATAGCTATCACATAAATATTGCCCTCTAAGGATGCTACAGGTCGGCACAAGGCCCCAAACAAGGCTTACCGCCCACAAATATATCAAATACAGTGTATTTCCAACACTAATAGCATATTATTCACATCCGGGATGGACCAAGTCTCAATCCCCAGTCATAATCAACCCCGCACCTGCCAAGGTGTGCGAGCCACGCCCTACTAGCGTCACAAAGTGCTAAGCCGGGGTTTCGAACCCTCAGCTACCATATACACAAACTACTCACCTCTAGCCGGTCGTAGATTCGTCCGCGATGCCTTTTCCTTTGAAATTCGCTCCCTTGTGCGTAGAATCTAGTCAAACCACAATAATTATATCAAATACGGGTCAAAGAATCATAACCCATTTCAATTTACATGAAATTCGCATAAATACACTAAGTTGGTAAGACCCGACCCCGGGCCCACTACTCGGAAAATTCCGAAATTAGTACCAACGCGATCCTCGTCTCGCCACGAGTCCGTGCATATAAAATTTATCAAAATCGGAGTTCAAATGGCCCTTCAAAACTCAAAATCCCGTTTTCAATACCTAGGCCACAATTCTTCAAAATTTCTACCCAAATTCATGAAGATTGATGTTAATCCTACCATAAAATTATGTTTTTGAGTCAAGAATCTTACCTCCGATGAATACCCGATGATATCTTAGTGATTTCCTCGTGTTTTCTTCTCTCTAGGCCTCAAAATTGGGTTTTGGGTGAATGAACCCGCG
Organism: Nicotiana noctiflora; assembly: GCA_032618575.1. NCBI lineage: Eukaryota > Viridiplantae > Streptophyta > Magnoliopsida > Solanales > Solanaceae > Nicotiana > Nicotiana noctiflora. The sequence continues at coordinate 135,492 of JASVEL010009785.1, forward strand.
GGCCCTCTGTTCTGGGATTTAATTCACTGCCAGAACATTTCCTTCTATGCGATCGCAGGCCCCTTATTGCGACCGCATAGAGCAAGTTTTCTCAGGCCTCCTATTCGTTCTCTGCGATCGCAGGCCCAGCCATGCGATCGCATAGCTTCGCATTCATACCCTCTGCGATCGCAATCGAGCCTCCGCGATCGCACTGCACAAATTTCCGGACCCTATGCGATCGCAATGCCCTTCACGCGATCGCATAGAGTTAACTTGCCGCCCCCTTCCACTCTTCTATGCGATCGCAATCATTTCTATGCGATCGCATAGAGCAACTACAGCCTGCAATTTTTCTGCAGATTTTTCCAATTTCCAAATGCCCGGTTGATGGTCCGAATCCATCCCGAGGCCCCCGGGACCCCAACGAAAACCACTAACATACTCCAAAACATGATACGGACTTATTCCAATCATAAAAATACCATCCTAAACATCAAAATTACCATTTCCACACGAATTCAAGCCTAAGTTTCTTCAAAACTTTCAAAACTAACATTCAATCCAAAACCCGATCAAACGACGTCCGAATGACCTGAAAATTTGCAAACATATCCAAAATCACATAATGAAGCTACAGACATTGTCGGAATTCCACTCCGACCCCCGGATCAAAATCTCACCTACCATCCGGTTTTCGCCAAAATTCAACCTTCGCCAATTCAAGCCTAAATCTACACCGGACCTCCGAATTTAATTCCGATTGCTCTCCTAAGTCATAAATGATCCCCCGAAACTAGTCGAATCATCGGAATCCAGTTCCGAGCACTCTAACTCAATAGTCAACTCTAGGTTGACTTCCCATATTCAAGCTTTCTTCAAACATACTATTTGCTTCATTTTCAACCCAAATCACTCCTAACTCACCCGATATACTCTAATACTGATATAAAAGCATAAGGCATGTAAATACAAGGTAACGGGGTGGTAGTTCCCGTAACGACGGGCCGGGTCGTTACAATTTCCCCAACTTAAACAAACGCTCGTCCGCGAGTGGGTTCAGAAACATACCTGGAGCATCAAACAAGTGTGGGTATCTGCTCCGCATCTCCTACTCGGTCTCCCAAGTTGCTTCCTCCACTGGATGACCTCTCTACTGCACTTTCACTGAAGCTATATCCTTGGATCTCAGCTTACGAACCTATCGACCCAAGATGGCTACTGGCTCCACATCATAAGTCAAGTCCTCATCTAGTTGTATCGTGCTGAAGTCTAACACATGAGACGGGTCTCCGACATACATTCGGAGCATGGATACATGGAACACCGGGTGAACTCCCGACAAACTGGGTGGCAAAGCATGCATATAGGCCACCTCCCCAACTTTCCTAAGCACCTCAAAAGGTCCAATGAACCTTGGGCTCAACTTTCCTTTCTTTCCCAACCTCATAACGCCCTTCATAGGCGAAACCTTCTGCAACACCTTCTCACCCACTGAATAGGACACATCTCGGACCTTCCGGTCCGCATAACTCTTCTGACGTGACTGAGCTGTGCGAAGTCTCTCCTGAATCACCTTTACCTTGTCTAAGGCATCTTGGACTAACTCTGTCCCCAACAACCTAGCCTCGCCGGGCTCGAACCAACCGACTGGAGACCTACACCGCCTCCCATATAAAGCTTCATACGGTTCCATCTGAATGCTGGACTGATAGCTATCATTATAAGCAAACTCCGCAAGAGGCAAGTAATCAGCCCATGAACCACCGAAATCAATGACACAAGCACGCAACATGTCCTCCAATATCTGAATAGTGCGCTCAGACTGCCCATCCGTCTGTGGATGAAATGCTGTGCTCAACTCTACCTGTGAACCCAAATCTCGTTGAAATGTCCTCCAGAACTGGGAAGTGAACTAGGTACCTCTGTCCGATATAATAGAAATGGGAACTCCATGCAATCTCACTATCTCACGGATGAATATCTCTGCCAACCGCTCCGAGGAATAAGTAGTACACACTGGGATGAAATGAGCTGACTTAGTCAACCTATCCACAATCACCCAAACTGAATCAAACTTCCTCGCTGTCCGAGGGAGTCCACTAACAAAGTCCATAGTTATTCTTTCCCACTTCCACTCCGGAATATCAATACGCTGGAATACACCACCGGGTCTCTGATGCTCATACTTGACCTGCTGACAGTTTAGACACCGAGCCACATGGCTCACAATATCTTTCTTCATCTTTCTCCACCAGCAATGCTGCTTCAAATCCTGATACATCTTCGCGGCTCCTGGATGAATAGAATACCGCGAGCTGCGGGCTTCCTCCAATATCAACTCACGAAGGCCATCAACATTGGGCACGCATATCCGGCCCTGCATCCGCAATACACCATCACTATCAATAGTGATATCTCTGGCATCATCATGCTGAACTCTGTCCTTAAGGACAAGTAAGTGTGGATCATCATACTGGCGCTCTCGAATACGATCATATAAAGAAGAACGAGCCATTACACAAGCCATCACCCGACTGGGCTCAGAAATATCCAGTCTCACCATCTGATTAGCTAACGCCTGAACATCAACTGCAAGGGGTCTCTCCCCAACCGGAATATACGCCAAACTGCCCATACTAATAGCCTTCCGGCTCAATGCATCAGCCACTACATTGGCTTTCCCGGGATGATACAAGATAGTAATATCATAGTCTTTAAGCAATTCAAGCCATCTCCACTGCCTCAAATTTAGATCTTTCTGCTTAAACAAATGTTGAAGGCTGCGGTGGTCCGTATATACATCACAAGATACACCATATAGGTAATGCCTCCAAATCTTCAAGGCATGAACAATAGCAGCTAACTCCAAGATCATGAACAAGGTAGTTCTTCTCGTGGGGCTTTAGCTGACGAGAAGCATATGCAATGACTCTATCCTCTTGCATCAACACACAACCAAGCCCAACTCTAGAAGCATCACAATACACCGTATATGACCCTGAGGCTGATGGCAACACAAGTATTGGAGCTGTGGTCAAAGCCTCCTTGAGCTTCTAGAAGCTCTCCTCACATTCATCAGACCACACAAATAGAGCATTCTTCTGTGTCAACTTAGTCAATGGTGAAGCAATAGATGAAAAACCCTGAACAAACCGGCGATAATAGCCTGCCAAGCCGAGAAAACTCCGAATCTCGGTAGCTGAGGAAGGTCTGGGCCAATTCTGCACTGCCTCGACCTTCTGTGGATCAACCCGAATACCATCACTGGACACTACATGTCCCAGAAAGGTCACAGTATCAAGCCAGAACACACACTTAGTGAATTTTGCATAAAGCTTCTCTTCTCTCAACCTCTGCAATACCACCCTGAAGTGCTGTGCATGCTCCTCCTGGCTGCGAGAATACACCCGAATATCATCAATAAACACAATCACAAAAGAATCAAGGTACGGCCGGAATACGCTATTCGTCAAGTGCATGAATGCAGCTGGGGCATTTGTCAGCCCGAAAGACATCACCAGGAACTCGTAGTGCCCATATCGCGTCCTGAACGCTGTCTTCATAATATCTGAGTCCCTGATCTTCAACTAATGATAGCCCGATCGAAGATCAATCTTAGAAAATACACTAGCTACCTGGAGCTGATCAAATAGGTCCTCAATACGAGGCAATGGGAACTTATTCTTCACTGTTACCTTGTTCAGCTGCCTGTAATCAATGCACATTCTCATTGTGCCATCCTTCTTCTTTACGAACAACACCGGTGCACCCCAGGGTGACACACTCGGACGAATGAAACCCTTATCTAAGAGTTCCTGAAGCTGTTCCTTCAATTCTTTTAACTCCGCTGGTGCCATGCGATAGGGAGGAATAGAAATGGGCTGAGTGCCCGGCACCAAGTCAATACCAAATTCCATATCTCTATCAGGCGGCATGCCCGGCAGGTCTACTGGAAATACATCCGGAAACTCCCTCACAATGGGGACCGAATCAAGACTGGGTGTCTCAACCTCAACATTTCTAATGAAGGCCAAATAAGATAAACAACCCTTGCCAATCATTCGTTGAGCTTTTATATAAGAAATCACCCCTGTCGGACACATAATCAGTCAAGCCACGCCACTCGATCCTCGGATTACCTAGAATAGCTAGTGTGACTGTCTTGGCATGACAATCCAGAATCGTATGGTAAGGAGATAGCCAATCCATGCCTAGAATCACATCGAAATCTACCATGCCCAGTAGTAATAAATCAACTCGGGTCTCCAGACCCCCCAATAGTAATAAGACAGGATCGATATACCTGATACACGACAACAGTATCCCCCACTGGGGTAGACACATGTACGGGCAAAGCAAGAATACCACGGGTCATACCCAATGATGTGCAAAATAAGTAGAGACATAAGAATAGGTGGATTCGGGATCAAATAAGATAGAAGCATCCCTGTGGCAGACTGAGATAATACCTGAAATGACCGCATCTGAAGCACTAGCATCCTTCCTATCCGGAAGAGCATAGAAACGAGCCTGGCCTCCACCAGTACGATCCTCACCCCTAGGGCGACCTCTGGATACCTGGCCACCAATCCTAGCCGACTGTGCTGGCGCTGAAGAAACAGGAGTAGAAGACGAGGGTTGATCCCTCTGCTAAGACCACTTACGAAGCCACTGAGGACACTCTCTCCTAATATGGCCCAAGTCACCGCACTCAAAACAACGGCCCGAAGATGGAAGAAGGTGCTGCTGAGGACCCCTTGCTGCAGATGAATCCTGTGCTGAGGAAGCAGGAGCAGAGCTCTGAGCTGGAAGAGCACTCAGTGCAGGCTGACTCTGCTGACGGCTCTGCTGACCCTGATAACCCTGCTGGCCTTGACGACCACGATCCGATGAAACCCCACTGGACTCTGTACGTCCAGACTGATGAGACCTGAAAGAGCGACTTCTGCTATGCTGAAATTGGCCCCTAGACGGAGCACCACTGTAATTGCCAATACCACGAGGCCTCTTAGCCTCTCTCTCCTCCCGCTCTCTGCGGCGATCTGTCTCAATGTGATGGGCAGCATCAACCACCTCCTCAAAGGTAACTGCCGAAACTCTCTCCCTGGTCATCAAAATGCGGATGGGATAAATAAGGCCATCAATAAATCTCCGAATCCTCTTTCGGTCTGTAGGAACCATCCACATGGCATGACGGGCCAACTGTGTGAATCTCATCTCATACTGATTAACCTTCATATCCCCCTGCTTCAGCCATTCAAACTGACGTCGCAGCTCCTCTCTCTGAGACTGAGGCACGTACTTCTCCAAAAATACCGTGGAGAACTGCTGCCAAGTGAGGGGCGCTGCCCCAGCGGGCCTAGGTCTCTCGAAATCCTCCCACCATTGAAATGCTGCACCTGTGAACTGAAAAGTGGTGAATGAAACACCGCCGGACTCTAGAATACACGCGGTGTGAAGCATGCGCTGACATCTGTCAAGAAAACCCTGGGCGTCCTCGCCCTCAACACCACTGAACGTCGGAGGCTTTAGCCTCACAAATCTCTCCAAACGACGCTGCTCATCGTCGGGCATAACTGGAACCATATAAGCAGGAGCTGGTGCAACGGGCGCAACTGGCTGAACTGGAGCTGCCCCAGGCGCCTGAATACCCTGTATCACCGGCTCGGGTGTGCGAGCCACGGGGGTCTGATTCCCTCCCCCTGCCTGTGAAGAAGACGCTGCAGCAGTAGCTACAACTACCTGAGCCAAGCCTATGCACACTGATAAAATCTGAGCCAAGGTCTCCTGAAGACCCGGTATCACAATTGGCACTACCGGTGCTTGAACCTGAGTTGCCGGAGCGTCTGCCGCAGGAATCTGACCCTGAGTCTGGTCAGCTGGTGGGTCAGCAGGTGCTGGTACTGCTGCCCTACCTCTACCACGACCACGGCCTCTGGGTGCCAATGGTGGTCGTCCACCACGTCCGCTAGCACGTGTTCTCGCCATCTGCGAGAGAATAGAATATGGAAAAAATTAATTTCATGATAATACAAACCGCACGATATGAATCCAAGAAAATGAGGTTTTTCCTAAAGTTTCTGTAGCCCTCCGAGGATAGATACGGACGTCTACGTACCGATCCGCGAAAGCCTACTAAACCGGCTCATGACTCGCGAGTCCTAGTAACCTAGGCTCTGATACCAACTTGTCACGACCCAAGTCCGATCGTGATGGCGCCCAACAATCAAGCTAGGCCAGCCAGACCAACAATTACTTATCACATCGAATACCAGTCCCAAATGGACATCCCAAGAAGAATATAAGAGTTAAAGAACTCCAATAATAATGATAATGAACAAAATACGGAGAAGTGCGAAAATAACTGACACTCCCAAAGATCTGGAGTCACAAGTCTAGAGCCTCTAACAAAACCGAACAGGAATAGAGAGTATTGTATAGAAATACTCAAGTCTGAATACAAAATACAAATAACAACTAGAAAGAAGAGGAGAAGCTAGGTTCTGCGAACGTCGGCAGCTACCTCAGCAACTCGATATGACTCTGAAACCACCGGAAATGCCTGTCTACTGCTCATGAGTACCTGAGTCTGCACACAAAAGGTGCAGGAGTAGGGTGAGTACTAAGTACTCAGTGAGTAATAAATATATATAAGCAGCTGAAAGTAGGAAATCCACAGAATACCACAATATGAAGCTAAACTACCGTCCGATCCTCCTACGAACTAGCATCAACGGTACAATACAGCTACCACAGAATAATTCAACAGATAAAGATGCAATGCAATGCACATAACCGCTACGGCGTGTAGCCCGATCCATTTAATGTCGACGACGCTCATTGGGGGTGTGTACAGACTCCGGAGGGGCTCCTATAGCCCAAGCGCAATACCGCTGCGGCGTGCAGCCCGTTCCTCATAATAACCGCTGCGGCGTGCAGCCCGATCCATCCTCAGTCCACAATAATCAGATAAGTCACAAACAGTTCATTTTTCTTAATTCCAGTTTCAGTTCATAATTTATGAAAAATACTTTAACTTTATTAAATTTGTAAAAGCCGGTGACTTAGCATATCAATAATGTGATTTCAATTTCCAGGACTGAGATCAGTGATTAGGCAATTATAGCTATCACATAAATATTGTCCTCTAAGGACGCTACAGGTCGGCACAAGGCCCCAAACAAGGCTTACCGCCCACAAATATATCAAATACAGTGTATTTCCAACACTAATAGCATATTATTCACATCCGGGATGGACCAAGTCTCAATCCCCAGTCATAATCAACCCCGCACCTGCCAAGGTGTGCGAGCCACGCCCTACTAGCGTCACAAAGTGCTAAGCCGGGGTTTCGAACCCTCAGGCTACCATATACACAAACTACTCACCTCTAGCCGGTCGTAGATTCGTCCGCGATGCCTTTTCCTTTGAAATTCGCTCCCTCGTGCGTAGAATCTAGTCAAACCACAATAATTATATCAAATCGGGTCAAAGAATCATAACCCATTTCAATTTACATGAAATTCGCATAAATACACTAAGTTGGTAAAACCTGACCCCGGGCCCACTGCTCGGAAAATTCCGAAATTAGTACCAACGCGATCCTCGTCTCGCCACGAGTCCGTGCATATAAAATTTATCGAAATCGGAGTTCAAATGGCCCTTCAAAACTCAAAATCCCGTTTTCAATACCTAGGCCACAATTCTTCAAAATTTCTACCCAAATTCATGAAGATTGATGTTAATCCTACCATAAAATTATGTTTTTGAGTCAAGAATCTTACCTCCGATGAATACCCGATGATATCTCAGTGATTTCCTCGTGTTTTCTTCTCTCTAGGGCTCAAAATTGGGTTTTGGGTGAATGAACCCGCGAGCCCTCTGTTCTGTGATTTAATTCACTGCCAGAACATTTCCTTCTATGCGATCGCAGGCCCCTTATTGCGATCTCATAGAGCAAGTTTTCTCAGGCCTCCTATTCGTTATCTACGATCGCAGGCCTAGCCATGCGATCGCATAGCTTCACATTCATACCCTCCGCGATCGCAATCGAGCCTCCGCGATCGCACTGCACAAATTTTCGGACCCTATGCGATCGCAATGACCTTCACGCGATCGCATAGAGTTAACTTGCCGCCCCCTTCCACTAATCTATGCGATCGCAATCATCTCTATGTGTAACGACCCGCCCCGTCGTTACGGGAATCTCCACCTCGTTACCTTGAATTAACATATCTTATGCTTCTATATCGGTGTTAGAACCTATCGGGTGAGTTAGGAGTGAATTGAATTGAAAATGAAGCAAATAGCATGTTTGAAGGAAGTTTGAATATGGAAAGTCAACCTAGAGTTGACTATCGAATTAGAGTGCTCGGAATCGGATTCTGATGATTCGACTAGTTTCGGGGGATCATTTATGACTTAGGAGAGCAATCGAAATTGAATTCGGAGGTCCGGTGTAGTTTTAGGCTTGAATTGACGTAGGTTGAATTTTGGCAAAAACCGGATGGGAGGTGAGATTTTGATCCGGGAGTCGGAATGGATTTCCGACAATTTCTGTAGCTTCATTATGTAATTTTGGATATGTCCGCAAATTTTCAGGTCATTCGTACGTCGTTTGATCGGGTTTTGTATTGAATGTTAGTTTTTAAAGTTTTGAAGAAACTTACGCTTGAATCCGTGTGTAATTGGTGATTTTGATGTTTAGGATGGTGTTTTTATGATTGGAACAAGTTCGTATCGTATTGTCGAGTATGTTTGTGGTTTTTATTGGGGTCCCGGGAGCCTCGGGATGAATTCGGGGGTCCAAACGGACCAATTTGTGCCAAAGGCACTACTGTTTCTGCTGCAATAAATGCAGAGAATTTTTGTGCTTCGCGATCGCGAAGCTATGTATGCGATCACGTAAGAGGAGCATGTTGAGCTCTGCGATCGTGAGGGTGAGTCTGCGATCGCGTAGGGTAAAGCTGGGAAGCTCTGCGATCGCAAGGTTGAGTCTGCGATCGCGTTGTGTATCAGAGTTAGGCCGGAAATTTGTTCTTCGCGATCGCGGGATGAGTGATGCGATCGCGTAAGGTCGACTGATTGTGCATCGCGATCGCGGGTGCATTGATGCGATCGCGTAGGGTCGCTAAGTGGGTCACTGCGATCGCGTCCACGTTCACGCGATCGCGTAGAGGAAAAGTTGGCAGCCCAGGATTTGTGCATCACGATCGCGAGCCCAGTGCTGCGATCGCGTAGAGTTAAATGTTCAGGCAGTAAGTTTAATTGCAGAACAGAGGGCTTACGGGTTCATTCACCCAAAACATAATTTTGAGCCCTAGAGAGAAAAAATCACGGGAAAACGCTGGGGAATCATCGGGTATTCATCGGAGGTAAGTTTCTTGACTCAAAAACATCATTTTATGGTAGAATTAACATCAATCTTCATGAATTTGGGTATAATTTGTGAAGGATTGTGGCCTAGATATTGAAAACGAAAATTTGGGTTTTGAAAGGCCAATCGAATTCCGATTTTGGTAAATTTTATATGTACGGACTCGTGGCGAGACGAGGATTCTGGAAATATGAATTTCGAAATTTTCGAGATGTGGGCCCGGTGCTCGGGTTTTGCAAATTTCGTGATTTTGATATTTTTCGAGTTCTTTCGATTGGGTTATGTTCCATTAGCCTATTTTGATATATTTGTACTGATTTTGGCTAGTTTTGACGTGCGTGGATGCCGGTTCGAGGAGCTAAGGCGTCGCGGGCATGAGTTTTCGCCGGTTCGAGGTGGGTAATACTTGTAAATGATCTCACGAGGGTTAGTAAACCCCGGACTTGCACATCTTAGTGCTGTGTTGAGGTGACTTGCACGCCGGATAACGGGCATGGGGTAGAGCACCATTGGGGATTGTGACTTGGTCCGTCCCGCGTAATAAATAATAACACCTAATTTTTGAAATGAATTGGACTAATTATCATACTTGGGCTTTGTGCCGATTATTTGAATCCTTCAGGGATTGGTATTATTGTCTTGATAACACTGTGCATATTTTATCTAAATTTAAGGTTTTAAATGGGCATGACAATTTATGTGAGCATATGCATACACATGCATGGATCGGATTGCACGCCGCAGTAGTATATGGATCGGGCTGCACGCCGCAGTAGGTGTGATATTAATATTGTGCTTGGGCTGTAGGAGCAATGAAGAAATTTGGCTGGCAGTGAGTTTAATTATAGAACAGAACCAATCGCGGGTTTCATACCCCAAACCTCCATTTTTGAGTTCCAAGAGAAGGTATTGACAGGAGATTGCTGGGAAATCATCGGGGTTTCGTCGGAGGTAAGTTTTGTGGCTTAACTACATCATTTTATCATGAAATCCTTGGTTCATTCTCTGTAAATGGAAGATTAAAGGTGGGTTTGAGCCCTAGGCCTAAAATTGAAGAAAAACACTGATTTGAGTGGGCAAATGGAGTCCGATTTTGGTAAATTTTATATGCCTGGACTCGTATCGAGATGAGGATTCTGAATATGTGACTTTTGTAATTTTTCGACAAGCGTATCGGAAGTCGGGTTTTGGCAACTTCGCCATATTTTGTGTAAATCGAGTTGTATTGATTGGGTGTCGTCCCATTGGCCTAATTTGTTGTATTTCTGCTGTATTTTATCAGAATCTATGCGTGCGGAGCTTGATTCTCGTGGCAAGGGCATTGCGGAGTAGTCGTCGCACTGTATTGAGGTGAGTAATAGATGTGGGTGATGACCAGCGGGTTCGAAACCCCGGTACACCACTTTGTGACGCTGTATAGCGGCGAGACACGTACTCTCTTGTGAGTGCGGGGTCGAATGTGATTGGGGACTATGGCTTAGTCCGACTTGTTGGCATTGTGTTATGATAATCGGCTATTCTTGAGCCGTTGGACCTCCTTCTCGGATGGTTGTATACTATATATTGTGATATTGGCCACTCCTGGGCCGAGGAACCTCCTTCTTGGACGGTTGAGTATACTTGTGGGCCGTGAGCCAGTTATTGGATCCCGCGAGGATCGTTATCATTGTCTTATCATATTGACATGTTAGTTACCTATCATGTTATTTCCAATCTCTGGAACTTGGTATTACTGGTTTTCAACTAAAATGATAAAAAGGTTTTCAAAAGTACTTTGAGCCTGCGAGGCTGTATTTGCATATTAGCTGACTGGTAGTGGATCGGGCTACACGCCGCAGCGGTATATATGTTGGATCGGACTGCACGCCGTAGTGATGTTGTGCTTGGGCTGTAGGAGCCCCTCCGGAGTCTGAACCCCCACAGTGAGCATGGGTACCCAAATTGGATCGGGCTACGCGCCGTAGCGGTCATATCATGCATTGCATTGCATTTAGCTACATCTGCTAGCTGTTAAACTGTTTTGCTGGTACTTGTTAGTACGTGTACAGTTGATATTGATTCTGTGACAGGGTATTTGATTACAGTTTTACATAGTGCTTTATTGTGGATTTCTTATATGCGCTGTCTTACCCCTGTTTATTACCACTGAGTCTGGCAGTACTCATTTTACTCCCTGCACCTTGTGTGCAGCTCCAGGTACCTCTCAGCAGTGATCCGGTAGCTGTTCGAGGCGACATCGATAGGATATTCGAGGTAGCCGCAGAGTCCGCAGGACCCGATTTTCCTTCTTATTGTCTTTTGAATTCTGTATTGATATTTCCTACCGCACTTGGTATCTTGTAAAACATTATTACACTATGTTCATTAGAGGCTCATGACTCTTGACCCTTCGGTCTATGGGAGTTGGCACGTGTTGGGACTTGGTTCCCTGTTTTTAATATATCTATCACTGTTGAATTACTCTGTTTTGCTTAAATTGGATAAAGTGAGCTTATGGCTCCGTGGTTGTTGTTGATTGGTCAGGCTGGCCTAGCCATGTGCTGGGCGCCATCACGACCGGATTTGGGGTCGTGATAAGTTGGTATCAGAGCCTAGGTTTACTAGGCCTCGTGAGTCTTGAGCCGGTTGGTAGAGTCTTGTGGATCGGTACGGGGACGCCTGTACTTATCCTCGGGAGGTTGCAAACCTTTAGGAAACACTTCACCTTTCTTGAACTCTGTCGTGCGATCTTGTTGTTCTGAGAACTGAACTTCTATATTCTATTCTCTCGCAGATGGCGAGAACGCGAGCATCGGGACGAGGTGGACGACCTCCATTTCTACCTGCCAGAGGCCGTGGGCGCGGTCGTGCTAGAGGTAGAGGTAGGGCAGCCGAGGCAGTGCCAGCTGACCCGCCCGTTGTACCTGTTCAGGAGCAGCCTTCAGTGGTTGATGCTCCAGCAGCCCCAGTTCAGGCCCAGACTGTATCTATTGCTATTCCTGGTCTTTAGGAGACTCTGGCCCAAATATTATCGGTGTGTTCCGATTTGGCTCAGGTAGTATCAGCTACCGCTACTGCAGCGACATCTCAGACAGGGGGTGGTCAGCAGACCCCTACAGCTCGTACACCTGAGCAGGTGGTTCAGGGACTTCAGACGCCAGAGGCGGTCCCCGCTCAGGTGGTTGCACCAGTTATTCCTCCAGCTGCACCAGCTCCAGAGCATATGGTTCAGGCTATGCCCGACGACGAGCAGCGTCGTCTTGAGAGATTTGGTAGACTTCAGCCACCCCATTTCAGTGGCGTTGAGGGCGAGGATGCTCAGGGTTTCTTGGACAAGTGTCAGAGGATGTTGCGGACGGCTGGTATTCTTGAGTCCAGCGGAGTTTCATTTACTACCTTTCAGTTCACCGGTCCCGCATTTGATTGGTGGGAAGAGTTTGAGAGGCGTAGGCCTGCAGGAGCAGCACCTCTCACATGGCAGCAGGCAGTTCTCTACTCTCTTTCTAGAGAAATATGTACCTCAGTCTCGTCGCGAGGAGCTACGTCGCCGGTTCGAGTGGTTGGTTCAGGGCGACATGTCTGTGACTCAGTATGAGCTTAGATTCACACAGTTGGCCTAGGCATGCCACATGGATGATCCCTACTGATAGGGAGAGGATCAGGAGGTTCATTGCTGGCCTCAACTACTCTATCTGCATTCTTATGACCAGAGAGAGAGTTTTGTCATCATCATTTGAGCAGGTTGTGGACATGGCACGCTCCATTGAGGCGGATCGTCGCCGCAAGAGGGAGGAGCGAGAGGCCAATGGGCCTCGTGGTTCTGGCAGTTTCGGTGGTGCTCCATCTAGAGGACATTCCCAGCAGAGCAGAGGTCGCTCATCTAGACCTTCTCATTCAGGCCGCCCAGAGTAGAGCTGAGGTTCTTATGGTCGTGGTCGACAGGGGTTTCAGCAGGGTCAGTCATCACTTAGTGCCCTCCCAGCCCAGAGTGCAGCACCTACTTCTTCGGCCCAGGGTTCTTCTGCGGCGAGGGGTTCCCTCCAGTCCCCTTCTCCAGCACCAGGTGCATGTTATGAGTGTGCTGTGCTTGGCCACATGTGGAGACAGTGCCCTCGACTCCGTAGGGACAGGACTCAGCAGAGGGATCTGCCCTCCTCTTCAGCACCATCTCAAGCTAGTAGAGGTGGAGGTCAGTTTTCTCGTGGTCGCCCTAGAGGCGAGGAGAGATCTGGTGGAGGCCAGGCACGGTTCTATGCACTTCTTGACAGGCATGATGCAGTTGCCTCCGATGCAGTGATTACAGGTATCATTTCTGTCTGTCACAGAGATTCCTTTGTTCTATTTGATCCCGGGTCCACATATTCTTACGTGTCCTCTTATTTTGCACATCATTTGGGTGCGAGTCATGGTAGTCTTGATTTACCTATTCATGTATCCACCCCCGTGGGTGATACGATTGTTGTGGATCATGTCTATAGATCCTGTGTTATATCTATTGGGGGTCTGGAGACCCAGGCAGATTTGCTATTGTTGGGGATGGTCGACTTTGATGTTATATTGGGTATGGACTGGTTGTCTCCGTACCACGCTATATTGGACTATCATGCTAAGACAGTCGTTGGCCATCCCTGGTATTTCTCAGATTGAGTGGCGAGGTTCGACTGATTTCGTCCCTAGCCGTGTCATTTCGTTCTTAAAAGCTCAGAAGATGGTTGAAAATGGGTGTTTATCGTACTTAGCTTTTGTGAGAGATGTGGGAGCTGAGTCTCCTAGCATCGATTATGTACCTGTTGTGAGGGACTTCCCAGATGTATTCCCCTCAGACCTGCCGGGCATGCCTCCGGACATGGATATTGATTTTGGCATTGATTTGGTGCCGGCGCTCAGCCCATATCCATTTCTCCTTATCGGATGGCACCAGCTGAGTTGAAAGAACTAAAAGAGCAGCTTCAAGAGCTTCTGGATAAGGGTTTCATCCACCTTAGTGTGTCCCCGTGGTGTGCGCCGGTGTTATTTGTTAAAAAGAAAGATGGTTCCATGCGAATGTGTATTGATTATAGGCAATTGAACAAAGTGACAGTTAAGAACAAGTACCCTCTACCGCGCATAGATGATTTGTTTGATCAGCTACAGGGTGCGAGGGTGTTTTCTAAGATTGATCTTCGTTCGAGCTATCATCAGCTGAAGATCAGGGACTCGGATATTATGAAGACTGCATTCAGGACCCAATATGGTCATTATGAGTTTCTTCTGATGTCTTTTGGGCTGACCAACGCCCCAGCAGAATTTATGCATCTGATGAACAGTGTGTTCAGGCCCTATTTGGATTCATTTGTGATTGTGTTCATTGATGACATTCTAGTCTACTCCCGTAGTCGGGAGGAGCATGCTCAGCATTTGAGTATTGTGTTGCAGAGATTGAGGGAGGAGAAGTTATATGCTAAATTCTCCAAGTGCGAGTTTTGGCTCGAGTCCGTAGCATTTCTTTGACATGTGGTGTCTCGTGATGGTATTCAGGTTGATCCGAAGAAGATAGAGGCGGTGCAGAGTTGGCCTAGACTATCCTCAGCTACAGAGATCAGGAGCTTTCTTGGCTTGGCGGGATATTATCGCCGGTTCGTTCATGGATTTTCATCCATTGCTTCTTCATTGACTAGATTGACCCAGAAGGGTGCACCATTCGTGTGGTCGGATGAGTGCGAGGAGAGCTTTCAGAAGCTCAAGACAGCTTTGACCACAGCTCCAATGTTAGTATTGCCATTAGCTTCAGGTTCATATACTGTTTACTGTGATGCCTCGAGAGTGGGGATAGGTTGTGTGTTGATGCAGAAAGGTAAGGTGATTGCTTATGCTTCTCGGCAGTTGAAGCCACATGAGAAGAACTATCCTATTCATGATTTGGAGCTAGCTGCCATTGTTCATGCCTTGAAAATTTGGAGGCACTATTTGTACGGTGTGTCTTGCGAGGTGTATACCGACCATCGTAGTCTCCAACACTTGTTCAAACAGAAAGATCTTAATTTGAGACAGCGGAGATGGCTTGATTTGCTTAAGGATTATGACATTACTATATTATATCATCCGGGGAAGGCCAATGTGGTGGCCGATGCTTTGAGCCGGAAGGCGGTCAGTATGGGGAGCTTGGCATATATTCCAGCTGAGGAGAGACCATTTGCGTATGATGTTCAGGCACTAGCCAATCGGCTAGTGAGGTTAGATATTTTGGAGCCCAGCAGAGTATTGGCTTGTGTTGTATCTCGGTCATCTCTATATGATCGTATTTGTGAGCGCCAGTATGATGATCCACATTTGGCTGTCCTTAGGGACAGAGTTCAGCATGATGACGCTAGGGATGTCACCATTGATAGTGACGGCGTATTGAGGATGCAGGGCCGGGTATGTGTGCCCAATGTTGATGGCCTTCGTGAGTTGATTCTGGAGGAGACCCATAGCTCACGGTATTCTATCCATCCAGGAGCCGCGAAGATGTATCAAGATTTGAAATAGCACTACTAGTGGAGAAAGATGAAAATGGATATTGTTAGACATGTAGCACGGTGCTTCAACTGTCAGCAGGTTAAGTACGAGCATCAAAGGCCCCGTGGTGTATTTCAGCGCATTGATATTCCCGAGTGGAAGTGGGAAAGGATCACTATAGACTTTATTACTGGACTCCCTCGGACAGCGAGGAAGTTTGATTCTGTTGTGGTAATTGTGGATAGGGTAACCAAGTCAGCTCACTTCATTCCAGTTAGTACTACCTACTCATCTGAGCGGTTGGCAGCGATCTTTATTCGGGAGATTGTCCGGTTGCATGGAGTCCCGGTGTCTATCATATCCGACAGGGGTACTCAGTTCACTTCTCAGTTTTGGAGAGCATTTCAGCGAGAGATGGGTACGCGGGTTCAGTTGAGCACAGCATTTCATCCCCAGACAGACGGACTGTCTGAGCATACTATTCAGATTCTGGAGGATATGTTGCGAGCATGTGTGATTGACTTTGGTGGTTCGTGGGATGAGTTCTTACCACTTGTTGAGTTTGCCTACAACAACAGTTATCAGTCGAGTATTCAGATGGCCCCGTACGAGGCATCGTATGGCAGACGATGTTGATCCCTCGTGGGATGGTTTGAGCCTGGTGATGATAGATTGATAGGGACTGAGTTAGTCCAGGATGCTCTGGATAGAGCAAAGTTGATCCAGGAGAGGCTTCGTACAGCACAGTCTCGCTAGAAGAGTTATGCAGACCGTAGAGTTCGAGAGTTGTTTTTCATGGTTGGTGACAGAGTATTGTTGAAGGTTTCACCCATGAAGGGTGTCATAAGGTTCGGGAAGAAAGGGAAGTTGAGTCCCAGGTACATTGGTCCTTTTGAGATACTTAGGAGAGTTGGAGAGGTGGCATATGAGTTGGCCTTGCCGCCCAGCTTATCCAGCGTTCATCCAGTATTCCATGTGTCTATGCTCCGGAAGTACATTGGAGATCCGTCTCATGTATTAGACTTCAGCACCATTCAGCTTGATGGTGATCTATCCTATGATGTGGAGCCTATTGCTATTTTGGGACGTCAGGTGAGAAAATTGAGGTCTAAGGAGATTGCATCAGTTAAGGTTCAGTGGAGAGGTCGACCCGTGGAGGAGGCCACTTGGGAGATCGAGCGGGAGATGCGGAGCAGATATCCTCACTTTTTTGATACTTCAGGTATGTTTCTTGACCCGCTCGAGGACGAGCGTTTGCTTAAGAGGGGAGAATGTGACGACCCGGCCCGTCGTCACGGGAATTACCACCCCGTTATGTTGTAATTTCATGTTTTATGCTTTTATATCAGTGTTAGAGTTTATCGGGTGAGTTAGGAGTGAATTGGATTGAAAGTGAGGCATATAGCCTTTTTGAAGGAAACTTGAATAAGGAAAGTCAACCCGGAGTTGACTATTTAGTTAGAGGGCTCAGAATCGGATTCTGATGATTCGATTAGTTCCGGGAGGTGATTTGTGACTTAGGGGAGCGATCGGAATTGAATTTGGAGGCCCGGTGTAGAATTAGGCTTGAATTGGCTAAGGTTAAATTTTGGCGAAATCCGAACGGTAGGTGAGATTTTGATCCGGGAGTTGGAATGGAATTCCGACAGTTGCAGTAGCTCCGTTAGGTGATTTTGGATGTGCCTGCAAACTTTCAGGTCATTCGGACGTCGTTTGGTCGGGTTTTTGATGGAATGTGTAATTCGGAAGTTTTGAAGAAACTTAGGCTTGAATCCGTGTGTAATTGGTGATTTCGATGTTTAGGATGGTATTTTTATGATTGGAACAAGTTCGTATCATGTTTTGGGGTATGTTAGTGGTTTTCGTTGGGGTCCCGGGGGCCTCGGGGTGAATCCGGACCATCATCCGGCATTTGGAAGCAAAAAATGGTCTGCTGTAAATTGCAGATCACTGGGCATAAAATAAGCCTTCGCGTTCACGAAGGCTAGTTCCGCTTTTGCTTAGGCCGGGGTCAGTGTTCATCGCGTTCGCGAGGGATGGTAACGCGTTCGCGTGTGAGGGAGTTGGAACGCATCGCGTTCGCGTGGAATTAGGCCGCGATCGCAAAGAAGGAACAGGCGAAGCCACGCGTTCGTATGAGAGCCTACGCATTCGCGTAGAGGAAAAGTCCGGAGGCTGGGAAGTTGAGCTTTGCGGACGCGTGACTTCACGTCGCGTTCGCGATGAAGAAGAGGAATAAGGCATCGCGTTCGCGTGAGAGGCGTCGCGAACGCGATGAAGAAATTTGGCTGGCAGTGAGTTTAATTACAGAACAGAACCAGTCGCGGGTTTCATACCCCAAACCTCCATTTTTGAGTTCCAAGAGAAGGTATTGACGGGAGATTGCTGGGAAATCATCGGGGTTTCGTCGGAGGTAAGTTTTGTGGCTTAATTACATCATTTTATCATGAAATCCTTGGTTAATTCTCTGTAAAAGGAAGATTAAAGGTGGGTTTGAGCCCTAGGCCTAAAATTGAAGAAAAACACTGATTTGAGTGGGCAAATGGAGTCCGATTTTGGTAAATTTTATATGCCTAGACTCGTATCGAGATGAGGATTCTGAATATGAGACTTTTGTAATTTTTCGACAAACGTATCGGAAGTCGGGTTTTGGCAACTTCGCCATTTTTGGTGTAAATCGAGTTGTATTGATTGGGTGTCATCCCATTGGCCTAATTTGTTGTATTTCTGTTGTATTTGATCAGATTCTACGCGTGCGGAGCTTGATTCTCGTGGCAAGGGCATTGCGGAGTAGTCGTGGCACTGTATTGAGGTGAGTAATAGATGTGGGTGATGACTAGCGGGTTCGAAACCCCGGTACACCACTTTGTGACGTTGTATAGCGGCGAGACACGTACTCTCTTGTGAGTGCGGGGTCGAATGTGATTGGGGACTATGGCTTAGTCCGACTTGTTGTCATTGTGTTATGATAATCGGCTATTCTTGAGCCGTTGGACCTCCTTCTCGGATGGTTGCATACTATATATTGTGATATTGGCCACTCCTGGGCCGAGCAACCTCCTTCTTGGACGGTTGAGTATACTGTGGGCCGTGAGCCAGTTATTGGATCCCGCGAGGATCGTTATCATTGTCTTATCATATTGACATGTTAGTTACTACCAGTCCGCAGCTATTTTTGTTATCATGTTATTTCCAATCTCTGGAACTTGGTATTACTGTTTTTCAACTGAAAATGATAAAAAGGTTTTCAAAACTACTTTGAGCATGTGAGGCTGTATTTGCATATTAGCTGACTGGTAGTGGATCGGGCTGCATGCCGCAGCGGTATATATGTTGGATCGGACTGCACGCCGCAGTGATATTGTGCTTGGGCTGTAGGAGCCCCTCCGGAGTCTGAACCCCCACAGTGAGCACGGTTACCCAAATTGGATCGGGCTACGCGCCGTAGCGGTCATATCACGCATTGCATTGCATTTAGCTACATCTGCTAGCTGTTATACTATTATGATGGTAATTATTGGTATGTGTACAGTTGATATTGATTCTATGATAGGGTGTTTGATTACATCTTTACATAGTGTTTTATTGCGGATTTCTTATCTACGTTGTCTTACCCTTGTTTATTACCACTGAGTCTGGCAGTACTCATTTTACTCCCTGCACCTTGTGTGCAGATCCAGGTACCTCTCAACAGTGATCCGGTAGCTGTTCGAGGCGACATCGATAGGATATTCGAGGTAGCTGCAGAGTCCGCAAGACCCGATTTTCCTTCTTACTGTCTTTTGAATTCTGTATTGATATTTCCTACCGCACTTGGTATCTTGTAAACCATTATTACACTATGTTCATTAGAGGCTCATGACTCTTGACCCTTCGGTCTATGGGAGTTGGCACGTGTTGGGACTTGGTTCCCTATTTTTAATATATCTATCACTGTTGAATTATTCTGTTTTGCTTAAATTGGATAAAGTGAGCTTATGGCTCCGTGGTTGTTGTTGATTGGTCAGGCTGGCCTAGCCATGTGCTGGGCGCCATCATGACCGGATTTGGGGTCGTGACATTGTTAAGGAGTGTTGAGCCCGAGTGGCTGATTTGAGTGCAGACTTGCACTGCTTCAGATTGTATCCAGGTATTGGTATGTTATCATGAAAGAAAGAAACTAAAAATTGAGATTTCTAATAATCTACTCACGTATGCTGGAAAGGAATAAAAAGGTAGTTTTGTATTGTTTAGCATGAGATAGTGCTTTGCGTGGTTTTCTTCCCTTCAGCATTATTTACTTTTATTACTGCTGAGTTGGAAGTACTCACACCCGACTCCCTGCACCTTGTGTGCAGATCCAGGTACATTACAGCAGAGCTGATTCTATTGCGGCTCGGGAGTGCTATTGGACAGTCGAGGTAGCTGCCAGCGTTCACAGGACCTGATTCTCCAGTTTGTCTATATTTTTGTTCTGACTATCCCACACTTGTGCATAGTTATATTCGCTAATTACACTTTGTATACTCTGTAGAGGCTCATGACTCTTGACCCTTCGGTCTATGGGAGTTACACTATGTTGGGACTTGGTTCCCTGTTTCGATATATCCATCACTGTTGCTTTATAATTGTTATGCTTAAATGGGATAAGGCGAGCTCATAGCTCTATAATTGTTGTTTATTGGTCGGGCTGGCCTAGCAGTGTGCTGGGCGCCATCACGACCGGATTTGGGGTCGTGACAAGTTGGTATCAGAGCCTAGGTTAACAGGTCTCGCGAGTCATGAGCCGGTTGGTAGAGTCTCGTGGATCGGTACGGGGACGCCTGTACTTATCCTCGGGAGGCTGCGAACCTTTAGGAAACACTTCACAGTTCTTGGAATTCTTATCGTGCGTACTTGATTCAGCTTGAGATATAATCTTTAAAATTCCTCCAGCACGTCTATGTACGCATCGGGCGCTCAGTAATATAATTGCCTTATGGCTTGTGATTCCTCGATCGAGGGGCGAGATATAATCTCTATGAGTTCAAGTTGGGCCAGTCGGAAAGACTTGAGGCTGGACCTTGTCTATGACTTGAGCATCGAGGTGCTGATTTCGTGAGTGGTGGCAATAGATAATGTACTGAGGATTTGAAACCCCGTATTTGTACTATACAGTGCTATGCTGAGATGATACACGCGTCATGTGACGAGCTTGGTGGTATTGTGACTGGGGATTTGGACTTGATCCTTCCCAATTGATAAATTACTGTGTAAAATGACTGAGACTGGGCTTATATCTATGTTCTTGGGCTAGTAGCCATGTTTGGGGCCTTAAGTCGATCTGTAGAGTATTAGGGAGGCTTACTAATGGATGAGCTGTTAATTGCTCGACTTTTGTCTAATATGTTGTGTAGCCCCGAGCTATGGGCGTGGTGAATATTTATCATATCTCTTAGTTGGAAGGTAAAGTGCCTTACGTGTAGTAAATCGAGTTTAGACTCAGGAAGACTAAAGTGATTATGCTATGTATATCCTGGTGGAAGGTGTTGTACTGAAATACTAGATTGAGGAAAAATAGGTGGGTTGATTCTGATGTGTAATTGAAGGGTATTTGATATATGTTATGATTCGAGCAGGTGCAGTACATGTTCAGGTATAATTGTGATAAGATGATTCGTATAGTATTGAGATTTAATGTTGTTGAAATACATTGTGATGTTTTGTTGAGTTGTGGATGTATTGTTAGAATGGTTTGGTGATTCTCTGGCAGGTGGATAGGCCAAATTACAAAGGAAACTCTACCGAAATTTTTGGAAAATTTGGGACTTAGAAAAGATTTTTGTCACCTAAAGAGTGGGCTTAACTGTTGTGTGTGAATGAATACAAGAATTGCAAAAGAGTTAATATTTCTGATGATTCGAATCTCCGCCGAAGCTTGTAAATGACTTGAGTTTAATCTAACTAGAACATTGTGGCATCATTTGAGTAAGAATGCTATAAGTGGCTAAAAATGCTTTGATGTATGGCTCCGAGCTAAGTTGGGGAGGTTGTTATTGATTAACTGATTGCACTATTGTGTGCTGTGTTGGCTCTATCTCGAGGTATGTTGGGAAATTTTGATAAAGGTTATGGTGCTTCGTAGATTTGAAGAAATACTAGGATGTTGTGAACTTATGTTGGTAAAGAATGTTCGGTGTATAGAAAAGAAAGATAGCTAATTGTATCTGTATGTAATCATGTTCTGCGGTGTCAGAGATCTAGCAAAGCACGAGTTGTTCTGTTTAATAAGACAGTTAAATTACATCTGAATAAGGGTGAATGACGCTCGAGAATTTGTGTTATGGTGTTCAAGATTTTTGCTTGTAACAGTCAGGTATCTTAAGATTGTGCATGTGGCTAAAGACAGTGGTTTCGTTAGAAGAGATCAAGATTGGAGTTATATTATATGGGATTCTATGTAACCGTATTGGAATGTAATGATAACGAATTCAAATCACAAGAGGTTCTTCAGAATAAAGTATTGTAGGATGTGATCCTTCTGGGAAATATTTAGAGAGTATTCAGTGGCCTATATGTCTTAGACCGTGTGGTCTTATGTACGAGTCTCGTGTGGTAACATGAGTTGATGTGTTAGGGTGCTACAATAATGGCTAATATTAAATCAGAGATGAATCAGAAAGGAAACTGGGTAAATGGAACAACTTGTTAATAAACTAGAATGGTATAAAAAGGAATACGATTAATTCCTGGTATGTGGTTGAAGTAATGAGTCTTGCAAATATTGTGCAGCAAAGCTCTTGAGTGTTGGCAGTTGTGTAACTCGATATGGGTATAAGGACTCAGTCCTGGCAGTTTAACTTATGCAATGTAATTGGAAGAAAGAGTTGTGATGTGTTTTAATGTGGTTTGAAAATGAGTGTATTTCCTGTTGGTATGCAAAGTTGGGAATGTGTAATGAGTATTCTCTATATGGGATCATGAAAGTCCTTGACTAGTTGAGTGCGTCGATGTTTGCGGCGTAGGAAAGGAATATGAATTTCCATGTTATCTTAGTGTGGTATGGTATATGCGATGTGTTATGGAAAGTTGATAATGGCATATTCAAGGTTTTGTGATCAGTTCATAATATATGGGAAGTCATTAAAGTTATTTAGCAGCGCGGGCAGCTGCATGTGATTTAAAGAATCGATCTTTCTGGTGATTAAAGAAAATGGTACTGCTATTCTAGTAATTTGGCAGAGTATATGGTCCAAAAGGACAAGGTAATGTAAACTGATAATATCTAATGGCATGGTGGTATTCTCTTGTTGGATCGACTGTAATAGTTGAGTCGTTGATGGCATAGTGAAATTCTTGAATGGCTTTCGTGGAACGAATGAGCGCTTGATGTGCGTTATGTATTCATACGGTGGAGTGTGGAACCAGGTATAGCGATTCATGTGTTATATATGTGTTGGAGACTAGAAGTTCTCGTAATCCGCCTATGCAGTGGTTGTATATCACGTGTATCGGCACCGTTTAGCTCTTAGCTTGATATGATGAATTTGGGTTATGATACCTTATTTCAGACCGGTTGACATAAGCCAGGTCGTCTAGACTAATGTGATATGGGCTATGTCGGAAAATGGCACAAATTGCGTAGCAGAGAACATCAGAGTATGCTCCAACAGAGTAGTTGTACCCAGGACCAGCGGACGGCTGGTAGGCATTGCTTTGTCAGTTGGACCTTAGTGGCAGATGTTAGTGTAGAAGTATCTACCATTGATTAGTTCTAGTATTGAGAAACGTTGTCAGATGCGTTTCATGTGGCCGAGCTTGAGGCTATATATATATGTTTGTTGTAATGAGAAAATTCGACTCGATATGCATTTCCTTTTTGCGAGATTTATGCGTGGATCGGGTGGCACGCCGCCACGGGTTATTTGGATCGGGTGGCACGCCGCCACATGTATGGTATCCGGATCGGGTGGCACGCCGCCACGGGTATGTCATTGGAGCGGGTTGCACGCCGCAACAGAATATTGTGAAAATATAGTTAGTTATATGCTACCTGGTATACAATACTTCCTCGCTTCTGAGGAAAAGACCGTTTTGAGTATCGCTTGGCGAATGGTACATCGGTTGTGTCCTTTCAGGATTTGAAAGCATACGTTAATTGTTTCACCGTGGGTGAGATTGATTGCTTGGGTTCAGAACTAAGTATGTGCGTGGCTGACCGTTTCGAGCCTGGTAACATGAGGTGCTTCATGAGTAATAGTGTTTGGATAGAATCATGAATCGTGGCAAGGCCACGTGATGTTATGAGCCCTCGAGGAGGATTCGGGTACTCTGTGATGCGAGGCGGGATCTCAGTTCTATGTTATGATGGCACAAAGGGATTAAATTGCAGCTTTTTTGCTGGGACAGTTGTCATGAATTGAGTGTGTTCAGACGTTTCTATTGGAGCCTATGTTGTGCTCGTCGCGGCTTAGGCCGGTGGTTGAGATGTCATGTCACCGGTGTGGTGTGTTATGATCGAAATGACCGTTGGAGTCATTAATGAATACGAGCATATTGGATCTTAGCTTGTTAGAAAGGTAAAAATCGAGGTTTGGCTCCGAAACCTATTGTGGTACCAGTTTTAAAAGGGAAATAGATTCACGAATGGTTAACTTGAGAGATGGGTTCGGTATATCGCGTACTTCAGCTGCCGTGGGCAGGATATGGAGGTGTTGGAATAAGACTCTATCTAATGAAAGAGGTTTTCAACTAGTATTTTGTTATTGTGGCTAGTTGTTGTGACTAGAGACTATCGTCTCGAGTGATTGGGTTGTCAATACATCATATGATCTCACCCGGAGTAGTGGATATGGGTTATTGCAGTGGATTCGAGTGTATCCTGAGTATAGGCATGGGATTTGCATTTGGCATATGATTTCAGAAAGTGCAATGTGATTTATGGTTCAGATGGTCTGTGAAATTTTGACTATATGGTATTTTCGGACTTCTGTGAGATAAGGTGACGTATGATCACCCGAATATATGCTTGGTAAGGTCATTCAGCTATTGGGTTGCTTCTAGTACAACTCTGAGTCCGCTCGAGGACGAGCGTTTGTTTAAGTTGGGGAGAATGTAACGACCCGCCCCGTCGTTACGGGAATCTCCACCTCGTTACCTTGAATTAACATATCTTATGCTTCTATATCGGTGTTAGAACCTATCGGGTGAGTTAGGAGTGAATTGAATTGAAAATGAAGCAAATAGCATGTTTGAAGGAAGTTTGAATATGGAAAGTCAACCTAGAGTTGACTATCGAATTAGAGTGCTCGGAATCGGATTCTGATGATTCGACTAGTTTCGGGGATCATTTATGACTTAGGAGAGCAATCGAAATTGAATTCGGAGGTCCGGTGTAGTTTTAGGCTTGAATTGGTGAAGGTTGAATTTTGGCAAAAACCGGATGGTAGGTGATATTTTGATCCGGGGGTCGGAATGGAATTCCGACAATTTCTGTAGCTTCGTTATGTAATTTTGGATATGTCCGCAAATTTTCAGGTCATTCGAACGTCGTTTGATCGGGTTTTGGATTGAATGTTAGTTTTGAAAGTTTTGAAGAAACTTAGGCTTGAATCCGTGTGTAATTGGTGATTTTGATGTTTAGGATGGTGTTTTTATGATTGGAACAAGTTCGTATCGTATTTTCGAGTATGTTGGTGGTTTTCGTTGGGGTCCCGGGAGCCTCGGGATGAATTCGGGGGTCCAAACGGACCAATTTGTGCCAAAGGCACTGTTGTTTCTGCTGCAATAAATGCAGAGAATTTTTGTGCTTCGCGATCGCGAAGCTATGTATGCGATCGCGTAAGAGGAGGATGTTGAGCTCTGCGATCGCGAGGGTGAGTCTGCGATCGCGTAGGGTAAAGCTGGGAAGCTCTGCGATCGCAAGGTTGAGTCTGCGATCGCATAGTGTATCAGAGTGAGGCCGGAAATTTGTTCTTCACGATCGCGGGATGAGTGATGCGATCGCGTAAGGTCAACTCATTGTGCATCGCGATCGTGGGTGCATTGATGCGATCGCGTAGGGTCGCTAAGTGGGTCACTGCGATCGCGTCCAGGTTCACGCGATCGCGTAGAGGAAAAGTTGGCAGCCCAGGATTTGTGCATCGCGATCGCGAGCCCAGTGTTGCGATCGCGTAGAGTTAAATGTTCAGGCAGTAAGTTTAATTGCAGAACAGAGGGCTTACGGGTTCATATACCCAAAACACCATTTTTGAGCCCTAGAGAGAAGAAATCACGGGAAAACGCTGGGAAATCATCGGGTATTCATCGGAGGTAAGTTTCTTGACTCAAAAACATCATTTTATGGTAGAATTAACATCAATCTTCATGAATTTGGGTAGAAATTGTGAAGGATTATGGCCTAGATATTGAAAACGAAAATTTGGGTTTTGAAAGGCCAATCGAACTCCGATTTTGGTAAATTTTATATGTACGGACTCGTGGCGAGACGAGGATTCTGGAAATATGAATTTCAAAATTTTTCGAGATGTGGGCCCGGTGCTCGGGTTTTGCAAATTTCGTGATTTTGATATTTTTCGAGTTCTTTCGATTGGGTTATGTTCCATTAGCCTATTTTGATATATTTGTTCTGATTTTGGCTAGTTTTGACGTGCGTGGATGCCGGTTCGAGGAGCTAAGGCATCTCGGGCATGAGTTTTCGCCGGTTCGAGGTGGGTAATACTTGTAATGATGTCATGAGGGTTAGTAAACCCCGGACTTGCACATTTTAGTGCTGTGTTGAGGTGACTTGCACGCCGGATAACGGGCGTGGGGTAGAGCACCATTGGGGATTGTGACTTGGTTCGTCCCACGTAATAAATAATAACACCTAATTGTTGAAATGAATTGGACTAATTATCATACTTGGGCTTCGTGCCGATTATTTGAATCCTTCAGGGATTGGTATTATTGTCTTGATAACACTGTGCATATTTTATCTAAATTTAAGGTTTTAAATGGGCATGACAATTTATGTGAGCATATGCATACACATGCATGGATCGGACTGCACGCCGCAGTGGTATATGGATCGGGCTGCGCGCCGCAGCAGGTGTGATATTAATATTGTGCTTGGGCTGTAGGAGTCCCTCCGGAGTCTGAACCCCCACAGTGAGCACGGGTACCCAAATTGGATCGGGCTACACGCCGTAGTGGTTATATGCATTGCATGGCATACATACATTGGTTTAAGTGTACTACGTGGCATAACATTTAGCACTCATATACTACTGGCATACATGCATTAGTTGCGTTACTGACCAGATCTCCTGGTGGAAATTGTTAAGGAGTGCTGAGCCCGAGTGGTTGATTTGAGTGCAGACTTGCACTGCTTGAGATTGTATCCAGGTATTGGTATGTTATCATGAAAGAAAGAAACTAAAAATTGAGATTTCTAATAATCTACTCTCGTATGCTGGAAAGGAATAAAAATGTAGTTTTGTATTGTGTAGCATGAGATAGTGCTTTGCGTGGTTTTCTTCCCTTCAGCATTATTTACTTTTATTACTGCTGAGTTGGAAGTACTCACACCCGACTCCCTGCACCTTGTGTGCAGATCCAGGTACATTACAGCAGAGCTGATTCTATTGTGGCTCGGGAGTGCTATTGGACAGTCGAGGTAGCTGCCAGCGTTCGCAGGACCTGATTCTCCAGTTTGTCTATATTTTTGTTCTGACTATCCCACACTTGTGCACAGTTATATTCGCTAATTACACTTTGTATACTCTATAGAGTCTCATGACTCTTGACCCTTCGGTCTATGGGAGTTGCACTATGTTGGGACTTGGTTCCCTGTTTCGATATATCCATCATTGTTGCTTTATAATTGTTATGCTTAAATGGGATAAGGCGAGCTCATAGCTCTATAATTGTTGTTTATTGGTCGGGCTGCCCTAGCAGTGTGCTGGGCGCCATCACGACCGGATTTGGGGTCGTGACACTATGCGATCGCATAGAGCAACTGCTGCCTGCAATTTTTCTGCAAATTTTTCCAAGTTCCAAATGCCCGATTGATGGTCCGAATCCATCCCGAGGCCCCCGGGACCCCAACGAAAACCACCAACATACTCCAAAACATGATACGGACTTATTCCAATCATAAAAATACCATCCTAAACATCAAAATCACCATTTCCACACGAATTCAAGCCTAAGTTTCTTCAAAACTTTTAAAACTAACATTCAATCCAAAACCCGATCAAACGACGTCCGAATGACCTAAAAATTTGCAGACATATCCAAAATCACATAACGAAGCTACAGAAATTGTTGGAATTCCATTCCGACCCCCGGATCAAAATCTCACCTACCATCCGGTTTTCGCCAAAATTCAACCTTCGCCAATTCAAGCCTAAATCTACACCGAACCTCCGAATTCAATTCCGATTGCTCTCCTAAGTCATAAATGATCCCCCGAAACTAGTCGAATCATCGGAATCCGGTTCCGAGCACTCTAACTCAATAGTCAACTCTAGGTTGACTTCCCATATTCAAGCTTTCTTCAAACATACTATTTGCTTCATTTTCAACCCAAATCACTCCTAACTCACCCGATATACTCTAATACTGATATAAAAACATAAGGCATGTAAATGCAAGGTAACGGGGTGGTAGTTCCCGTAACGACGGGCCAGGTCGTTACATTATCTATCCCTTCTCTAAAACATGCCTTTATTAATATTTTTGTTCCTCCTAGATGTACGTATTTAATTGGGTTTTTTGCCTTTATATCTTGTATTTCTTTATTTATTATACGTTTATTTATTATTGGTATTTTAGCTTTTCCTTTGGTGTATTTACAGTCTATTATGTGTTCTCTTTTGCTAATTATATAGTATTCTTCTTTACTTCTTTTGAACCAATTTTTCATTTTTGGTATATCTAATATTTTTTCTACACTTAAGTCTAATTCATTTCCTTTTATTTGTTCAAATACATTTTCATCAAATATTACTTTTTGTTCCGTAGATTCTTCATCTTGGTATTCTTCTTGGGTTATTATATTTATTTCTTTTTCAGTCATCTGTTAATTCATTTTCTTCATTATCTGATTTTATTATTAATTCATTTTCTAATTCATTTTCTGATAATTCATATATACTATCATTGATTTCTAATTCATAGTCTATGTATTCGATTTGTACGTATTCTTCATCGTTTATTATTATTTCTGATACTTGCTTAGCTCTTTGATTTTTAGGTATTTTGCAATCTTTTCCTAAATGTCCTAGTTTTCCGCAATTATAACATTTACATTCTGATAATTTTTTCTTAGGTTGGTACTGTACGCCTTTTGTTATTAAATTTCTTTACATAATATCTTTGTCTAGGTTTTTTATACTTAAATTTTGACTTATACTTTTTATATTTTTTAATTTTATTATGATTTTTATTATAGTATCTTTTATTACATCCAAACTGGGGTGTTATTTTATCTTTACAACATGCTAAGTTTTTTATTAACGTTTTTTCCATTTTAATTTCTTCTTTATGTTTTTCACATAATTCTGCGAACCAGTTTTGTAAGTATTTAATTCTTGCTCCTAAAGTATCTTGTAATGTTGCATTATTCCAATCTTTTAATATTTTTGAACTAAATGGTTCTGGTAATTTTGAAAAATATAATTTTCTTATTTCTTTACTTTCCTCTATACTATATATTCCTTTATAGTAAAATTCTTTAAATGCACATGTATATTCGTCTATGTAACACATATTACATATTGCTAATTTTGACATTAGATTTCTATTTAATATTTTTTCTCTATGCTGTTCTACTTCTTCTATTTCTGCACTACTAAATTCATTTCTTATAGTTGTTTCATATTTATGCAAAACTTCTATAGCTGTTGTAGCTTTCTCACCATCAAATTTTTTATCATTTCTTAATACTCCTAAGGCATCTTTAGTCATATTTTGTAACCATAACTTAGTCGTTCCTATTAACGTTCTTTCTATATACTCTGGTACATCTGATATCTATTTTATTGTCTATAATCTGTTTCGTCATGTATCCTACCCATAACTGGATTGTCTTATTTATATCTTTTACACATTCTAGATCTAAGAAATTATGTTGTATTGTTGTTGGTATTTGTGTTGGAATCCACTTCGTATATCTTAGTTCTCTATCATTTCTATATGTTTTCTTATAATTATTTTCATAATTTATATAACTTTTTTGCTCTAATTGTATATCTTTTGTTCCTGATGTACTAGGTTTTTCATCTATTATAGCATTTATTTCTATACGATCATTTTTACCTTCTTCGTTTTGTTCGACTTGTGCTATATTTTCTAAGAGTTCCGTATATGTTTCGCTTGTTTCTGAATAATTTTCTAAATCACTATTATTATTTGGTTCATTTATTTCTTCTGTTCTAATTATTTCTAACTTTTCTTCTTTTCCTTCTTGTAATTGTTCTTTGAATCTATTTATCTCAAGTTGTAATTTATTTTCTTGTTCTTTTTCTTTTTGTCCGGTTGCATATAGTTCTTTTAACATGTTTAATTCTTTTTCTAATTCTATTATTTTAGCATTTTTTGTTTCTTCTATCTGTTTTATTTCTCTTTTTGATTGTTGTTTAATTTTTTCTATCTCATATTTTAGATCTATTTCCTCATTTTCTCGTGTTATTCTTACTGAAGCAGTTAAGCTATCTTCTAGTTTTAGTGATTCTTTTTCTAACATTAGATATAAGTTGTCTCCTATTTTCTTATATTTTCTTCCTATATTAGAAAATACAATTTTTATTTTTAGTCCTTCCGGGTTTTCATATGTTTTTTCGTCTACTGCAAATTCTTCTTTATTCATTTTTTAAGTTGTATTAATAGTTTCCATTCTAATTTTGAGATTATATCTATAAGTTGTTCTAATCTATCATTATTATTTTTATAGATTTTTAAGTAATTAAATTCACAATATAAACCATATAATTCATTTTTAATTCTATCTGCTTCTTTTAATCTGTCTTGTCTGTTACTAATTTTATAACTACTGTTATTACTACTACTGTTATTACTACTATTTTCAGTTCTAGCTCTGATACCAATTTGGGGGGTTGGGTCGGGTATAGCTCCGATTAGCTCTGTTATTGTCACGGCCCTAGTTCACTAATCGTGAACATGTTGTGATGGCACCCAGTCCCCACGACTAGGCAAGCCTAACACATTGCAGATTATACAAGTTATGAACATTAAGTAAGAAATAGCTAAAAAATAGCATAAAAAGAAATGTAATACGTGTCGCTTGGCACATACATACGTCAAAACACAATGTATAAAACGCCACCAAGATCCGGAATCCCACGGGTAACACAGACTAAAAGAGAATATACAACTGTGGCTCTATGTGTAAAGAGTATCTAACAACGAAATGAAGGAAAATGTCAACTAGTACTATCAGAATAGAAGGAAAGCCTCCGGATCCGCGGACGTAGCAGATCATACCTCGAGGTCTCCCAAAAGGCTGCGAAATCACCTAGTACGAGCATGTCCTGATGTACCTGGATCTGCACAACAAAAGTGTGCAGAAAAGTAGTATGAGTACATCTTGGCGGTACTCAGCAAGTGCCAAGCCTAACCTCGATGGAGTAGTGACGAGAAAGGTCAGGGCCCTGCTGAGAGACAATAGCACAATGATAATAACAATAATAAGCAGTTTAAATAAGAATGAGTCTGAAAATAACAACAATAATGTGATTACTGCAACCATCTACAAGTAAACTAACAACAAGTAACAACTCAATTAACAAGTCCGCGACCTGTGGGAATTGAACCCACAATCCCATTAACAGCAACCCTGGGTCTCCGGGAATCGAACCCGCAGCCCATGTCTCAATAATATCTCAATAACTCAGGATCTCCGGGAATCGAACCCGCAGTCCCTACAAATAACTCGGGATCTCGGGAATCGAACCTGCAGTCCCTACAAATAACTCAGTATCTCGAGAATCGAACCCGCAGTCCCTACAAATAACTCAGGATCTCGGGAATCGAACCCGCAGTCCCTACAAATAACTCAGGATCTCGGGAATCGAAGCCGCAGTCCCTACCAATATCACTCCGGGTCTCTGGGAATCGAACCCACAACCCTGGGATCTCCGGGAATTGAACCCGCAGTCCACCAACACAACAAGTAAAGAAATGCACACAGAAACATAATATGCTCAACTACAACTTCACCGAGGACTAGTGCCAACAATTATCAAGAAGTTCAAGTAGGACAATTAGGCAATTAGACAGATAAATCCTACCTAATCATGCTTCCCTAACGAATAGTCACAAATTAATAATCTAAGAACAGAAATATCACGGATTGGACAATTCAAGTAAAGTGAGTTACAACAACTAGCACATGTACACGCCCGTCACCTCGCGTACAAGGCATTTAAACTATCACATAATATCCTAGGGGTAAAGGTTCCCCCACACGAGGTTAGACAAGCCACTTACCTCAATTCCGGTACAAAACCGCTAAGAAACGACTCCCTTGCAAAGAGTATCCGACTCCGAGTGGCTCAACTCTATCCAATTAAATTGCATATTGTAAATAATAATTCAAGTAATTTATTCTACAATTAAATTCTAAGCTAATACGAAAAATTATGAAAAATGACCAAGATCACACAAACATCGATGAAGCTCGATTTCTAAAAGACGAGGTTTTTAGCCATACATATCCGAAATTCGCCCCTTAATGATACTACGATGATCCAATATAGTTATGTAACTTCAATCTACAATTCAACATTCAATAGGGCCAATATTGATAATAAATTACATAACTTATGCCATTTAGGCATATTATCAAACACCTTGTAGGCATGGTTATTTTCACCTCATAACTATAGTATTGGTTCTTCCAACTATCACCATTAACCAACAATTCATCTCACCATCATTCCTAAGCAATTTATAACTTCCAAATACACATGTATGACCATCCATTCACACCCAACCAACAAAATTCCATCAAATAAATACCTTTAAATCCCTACCATGTTCATGTATTTAAATTGGGAATTTATGACTTCCAATTACCATGCCATAAGTTGTAATTCTTGATTCATACTCATATTCCCATAATATATCCATATATATAAGTCTAAGGTGTAGGATTTACCTTTTGGAAGAAATCTTGCAAAACCCCTTTTGAGTTCTTGAAGGAATTTCTTGAAAATATAAAGATTTTCAAGATTAATCCATGTTAATATAAGTGTTTAGGAGTAGTAATCAACTCAAAATACTCCAAAAATCTTACCTTGGATCATAGAAATGAAGAGTTGGACGGATTCCTCTTGAGAGAGCAAGCCCTTGCCCCAAAAATGACTTTGGAACTCTCTATACCCGGTCCTGGGGTATTTAGAGTCCTGCTACTAGCGCGCCCGCGCTAATTAGCGCGGGTTGAGGCAGAAAATAATCCATTAGCGCGGGCTACTAGCGCTCCCGCGCTAAGGCCATGCTACTGACACATTCCCAGTAAAATGGTCATAACTTTCTGTATACAACTCCAAATGACGAACGGTTTATTGCGTTGGAAACTAGACTCAAAGGGCTTTAATCTGATAGGTTGTAGCTCACACAACGCTCTATATAACGGGAGATATGATCATTTCAAGTGAGGTCTTGTGCACACTCATTTACATCTTCGCCTATTATGAAGTTTTCCAACTTCAAAAGTTTCCGTTAACCATCCGAAATCACCCCGAGGCCCTCGGGACCTCAACCAAAAATACTAACACCTCCTAAAATATCATGCAAACTTGTTCCAATCATTGACATGCATCAAACAACGCCACTACCATCAAATTACATCGAATTCAAGCTTAAGTTCTTCTAAAACTTCCAAAACACGCATTTAATCAAAAACCCGACCAAATGACGTCCGAATGACCTGAAAATTTGCGGACATATCCAAAATCACATAATGAAGCTACAAAAATTGTCGGAATTCCATTCCGACCCCCGGATCAAAATCTCACCTATCGTTCGGATTCGCCAAAATTTCAAACTTCGGCATTTCAAGCCTAATTGAGCTACGGACCTCCAAAATACATTCCGAACGCGCTCCCTACCCCAAAATCACCTAACGGAGCTAATGGAACCATCGGATTTCCGTTCCGAGGTCGTCTTAACACTGTTCCGGCTACGGACCATTTTCTAACTTTAAAGCTCTCATTTAGGGACTAAGTGTCCCAAAATGCTACAAATTTCATAACCGACTCTCCCGGCAAACCACAATAGCAGAATTGAACTTAGGGGAACAGTTAAATTAGGGATCGGGGCGTAATTTTCTAAAACGACCGGCCGGGTCGTTACATCTTCCCACACTTAAAAGATTCGTTCGTCCTCGAACGAGCATAGAAGTCATACCTGGAGTGGTGAAAAGATGAGGGTACTGGCTGCGCATATCCTGCTCGGTCTCCCAAGTCGCCTCCTCGACCGGCTGACCCCGCCACTGAACCTTTACCGAAGCGATGTTCTTTGACCTTAGCTTCCTGACCTGCCTGTCTAGAATGGCTACTGTCTCCTCAACATAAGACATAAATTTGTCTAGCTGATCAGAAGTAAAATCCAACACATGCGACGGGTCACCATGGTATCTCCGGAGCATAGAGACATGAAATACGGGATGGACTCCGGCTAGACTGGGAGGTAAGGCCAACTCATAAGCAACCTCCCCAACACGCCTCAAAACCTCAAAGGGCCAATAAATCTAGGACTCAGCTGAGCACATTAGCCTGATATAATCTGAAGATATTCCCTCTTGTTCAAACAATTAAGTCTTAGAGCCTAACTTCAACATCCGGAATTCTATGTCAGGCATGTTTTCATCATGAGATCACTCAATTATTCCTCACACGCCGTCTTCAAACATGAATGCATAACCTTGCCGGATTCTTACCTTGCAACACAAAATCCACAGGACCACGATAATATTTTATGACCAAATTAGCCAAAAATTTAACGAATCGGATGCTCTCATTGCACCTCATGATCTACATAGGTTTTGTTCTAACTTTTACAATACTGACCCGACAGAAGAGATGTGCCGATATCCTATAACCAACTACTGAATCAACAATTCATTGGGTCTATACTCCTGACAAGATCCATTACCTTGTCCTAAACGAGAGGATGATCCTTTCCTCTATAATATACTTCATATAATCAGTTTGCACTGACCCTAAATCCCATAACCTCATCTCACCCAGTACGAACTGCTCAGGTGATAAGCCACATCAGACATAATCAAAAGTCCTACAATATGACACAATGTGTCAGTAGGCCACTAATTCGTACGTGACACAAAAGGAAGGCGAACACTAGAGAGAACTATTCAACTCTCACACTAACATGGACCTCCTCAGAAAAATAGGAAACAGAACACATAACAGCAAATATGAACACTGAA
Source organism: Nicotiana noctiflora (assembly GCA_032618575.1). Lineage (NCBI taxonomy): Eukaryota > Viridiplantae > Streptophyta > Magnoliopsida > Solanales > Solanaceae > Nicotiana > Nicotiana noctiflora. The sequence continues at coordinate 170,717 of JASVEL010009785.1, forward strand.
ATAAGTATCACACTGTTGCAGCGTGCAACCCGATCCCAACAATATACCCATGGCGGCGTGCCACCCGATCCAAACAATATAACCATGGCGGCGTGCCACCCGATCCAAACAATATAAAACTCACACAAGGAGCCACACGTCGAGCTGAATAGCTCATCACATCAAAATACTGAATATCGATCATAAGCACACTAAGGTGCATGATATCAGTCACAAGGAAACATATAGCGCTATAGGCTACAAACTCAAGCACAACTGAGGTGCGATATATGATCTAAGTCTCAATAGCCATCATGCTCATATAACATCACCGCTGAGCGGATCCTCAACACATAAGGAATTTACCAAGCCATCTCACAACCCATACGGCGCAATATATCTTTACATGAATTAACTAACCGCGAAATAAGACCGCGACTACCCCTCCATAAAGGGCGCATTACTAGAAGAAACACAACCGGCCTGACGGAAGGCTCACTTCCACATTTAAATCTATCCACCGACCTTAAGTCTATCCTGGTCGTGCTAAGCTAAGTCAATAACATTTCACAGGTCTATAACTCAATAAGCAGAGTGCCCTCCAGGCATAAATTCTCAAATGGATGATATCACCAAAATCCTCATACTTGGTTTAAATTTCTAACCAATCAAGTGACTACAAGTCACACCTATACAATCTTCTTGTGGGTCAAGCTCCCACCATCTTCCGAATAATTAAACGGGCCTGCACATTCAACCCACCGGCTGCACTAACACTGAAAAGCGATCAGGAGTCCCTAATCGGGATGCAAAGCCTTTCTCATAGAACACCGATCTCAAATGATACTGATGTTAATACCCATCTTACTCAAAACACTGGAACTCCTTTCCTGCTCATCCGAGCTCTTTATATCACATTCATTGACCAAACCGTGACCTTGGTCCTTACTTCAAATTTCATACTACTCACTGCACATTACGTGCCGATATACGATAGACACAATTTCCATCATAGCTCTAGAACTGACGATAGGCTAATACTTCATCACATAAGACTTTCCATTTAGCTCACTACAGGTGAACTATAACAACATACGGTGAATTCTCATAACCATCGAATATGCCAATCTCTAAGTAGTGGTCCAAGCCACCATAACCCTTCCCGAGATCTGCCTACTCATAACATGCCCTTAACAGAAGAATACTTTAGAATAACATCAATCACTGCGGCCAACAAGTCTTCAATGCACCGCCACAAATCACATGCATAATTCGATCACGTTGCATGAACCGATCATTGACACCAATACGCCAACTCAACTATGGCTGATCAATCTACTTCCTTCCAGGTTATCATTGATTGCCTTAGAAATGTTAATATCTTCATTCAATACCTAACTTATTCCAACCGCACTTACCCCGAGTGACCTTAAATCATGAGGCCATGCTATCTCAAGAACGACGACCATTTCATGTCTCTCAAATACTACACCACAAGTCAAAACATCATAGATCGTTTTGTGTCTTTCTTCATAAGTTGCTTCAAAAGCTTGAGCCTCAACTGTACTTATAGACTCAGAATTATCAGGCACCACACTTTACCTCTTGAATTCACTAGGACCGCTATTGAGAACCATCCGGTTCTAACTTGCCCCAGTACGCAACCAACTCTACTGAATTTTATAACATATGAATACCCTCTCGATAAAGCCCCCAGCGGAACCACTTCCCGCGAAGCATGCACCTATACGAGGCATAAATCATGAATCTTTCCTCATGTTTGAACACGAGCCAGTAAGGCTAACCATAACATGCATTCAACAATTCATATACTCAAATTACCACTCATGGCCCTTTTTCCATGGCTACAATAACATAATAATACGCTAGTATCCTGAATTCATGCAGCTAATTAACCATGCGACCCCATCGTAAGCGGTGGGACTCTCCCACTTAGCTCAAGGCCACTATTACACAACTCTCGAACACATTAGAACCATTCTCTCAAGTCATTTACTCTTATTCAACTGCAGTTCACTAGATCCAACGAACATAACCACCTGTGCTCTATTAGCACTCTGACACCATAGGGTATGAACCCATCCCAATACAACCAAGCATCTTCCCGCTCTATATATCGAGCATTCTTTACCACGACAGCATAAGACATACTGTGAGTCTCACACCTACGAAGCATCATGTAGCCTTTGCCGAAGTCTTCCCTACTAATAATGAAATGTAGAATTATTGTGGACACAGGAACATCAAAAGTCCCAACATCATACCATACGAGTCTCAACTCTTACTCATCCGCAAGTTTTCAAGAACTTTTTGAATAGTACCTAAATACATCGCAGGCCAAATCTGATATGACAGATGACCCATAATTAGATCGTTGATAGTGAAATCCTTTCACTTAGCACGAAGCCATAAGATACATTTTGCTAATCCACGACAATAGCCTTTATCATTTGTATATCTTCATCATAAGACAGCCCAAGACATTCGTTTGGTACATGGCCTTCTTAAGACAGTTAAACTCATTTCCCCCCAGTATCTCTGCTGGCTGAATCCTTCGCTAAATAGATATCTCATGTGAACTATATAGTCTTTATTACCACCAACTATCTTTAGATCTACATCCACCGTGTGATTCTACCATTGCTATGACGATTTGGCAGTTAAGTAAACCTTCTCAAGACCGTACTTATCAACCGAATGTCGGAATCTAGTGCACCCCCATGTGCACAATTGAAGATCTCTCAATTCTCTTGCATTATCGATATGGATGACACGCGGTAACAATGGTTGAGTAAATTCTTGACTCCCTTGAAATCCCTCTGCAGCATCACGAACCGTCGGCGCATACTTGATACCGAGTGCACAATTTCAATACACGAGTGGATGCAAAAGAACATATGACATAGGCTCCAACTCAATAAATGGCGCACGATAAGGAATTCAAAGAATTGAAGAGTTTCCTAAACAGTTACATAGTCCCTCGTAGATAAATACAGACGTCTCCATATCGATCAACGAGAATCTAAGTAACCGGTCTATGTCCCGTGACTCCTATGAACCTAGAGCTCTGATACCAACTTGTCACGACCCTAGTTCACCAATCGTGAACATGTCGTGATGGCACCCGGTCCCCACGACTTGGTAAGCCTAACACATTGCGGATTATACAAGTTATGAACATTAAGTAAGAAATAGCGTAAAAATAGCATAAAAAGAAATGTAATACGTGCCGCTTGGCACATACATCCGTCAAAACACACTGTATAAAACGCCACCAAGATCCGGAATCCCACGGGTAACACAGACTAAAAGAGAATATACAACTATGGCTCTATGTGTAAAGAGTATCTAACAACGAAATGAAGGAAAATGTCAACTAATACTATCAAAATAGAAGGAAAGCCTCCGGATCCGCGGACGTAGCAGATCATACCTCGAGGTCTCCCAAATGTGCTGCTGAATCACCTAGTATGAGCCTGTCCTGATGTACCTGGATCTGCACAACAAAAGTGTGCAGAAGAGTAGCATGAGTACACCACGGCGGTACTCAGTAAGTGCCAAGCCTAACCTCGATGGAGTAGTGACGAGAAAGGTCAGGGCCCTACCGAGAGAAATCAATAATAAAATGACAATAACAATAAAGAGCAGTTTAAATGACAATAATCTTTAAATAACTACAATAAAGTGATTACTGCAACCGTCTACAATTAAACTAACAACAAGTAACAACTCAATTAACTAGTCCAGAACCTGTGGGAATTGAACCCACAGTCCCATTGACAGTACCCCTGGGTCTCCGGGAATCGAACCCGCAGCCCATGTCTCAATAATATATCAATAACTCAGAATCTCCGGAATCGAACCTACAGTCCCTACAAATAACTCAGGATCTCGGGAATCGAACCTGTAGTCCCTACAAATAACTCAGGATCTCGGGAATCAAACCCGCAGTCCCTACAAATAACTCAGGATCTCGGGAATCGAACCCGCAGTCCCTACAAATAACTCAGGATCTCGAGAATCGAACCCGCAGTCCCTCCCTATATCACTCCAGGTCTCTGGGAATCGAACCCACAGCCCTGGGATCTCCGGGAATTGAACCCACAGTCCACCAACACAACAAGTAAAGAAAACGCACACAGAAACATAATATGCTTAACTACAACTTCACCGAGGAATAGTGCTAACAATTATCAAGAAGTTCAAGTAGGACAATTAGGCAATTAGACAGATAACTCCTACCTAATCATGCTTCCCTAACGAATACCAGGTAAATGTCACAAATTAATAATCTAAGAACAGAAATATCACGGATTGGACAATTCAAGTAAAGTGAGTTACAACAACTAGCACATGTGGGTCCCATCACCTCGCGTACAAGGCATTTAAACTATCACATAATATCCTAGGGGTAAAGGTTCCCCCACACGAGGTTAGACAAGCCACTTACCTCAATTCCGGTACAAAACCGCTAAGAAACGACTCCCTTGCCAAGAGTATCCGACTCCGAGTGGCTCAACTCTATCCAATTAAATTGCATATTGTATATAATAATTCAAGTAATTTATTCTAGAATTAAATTCTAAGCTAATACGAAAAATTATGAAAAATGACCAAGATCACACAAACATCGATGAAGCACGATTTCTAAAAGACGGGGTTTTTAGCCATACATATCCGAAATTCGCCCCTTAATGATACTACGGTGATCCAATATAGTTATGTAACTTCAATCTAAAATTCAACATTCAATAGGGCCAATATTGATAATAAATTCCATAACTTATGCCATTTAGGCATATTATCAAACACCTTGTAGGCATGGTTATTTTCACCTCATAACTATAGTATTGGTTCTTCCAACTATCACCATTAACCAACAATTCATCTCAACATCATTCCTAACCAATTTATAACTTCCAAATACACATGTATGACCATCCATTCACACCCAACCAACAAAATTCCATCAAATAAATACCTTTAAATCCCTACCATGTTCATGTATTTAAATTGGGAATTTATGACTTCCAATAACCATGACATAAGTTGTAATTCTTGATTCATACTCATATTCCCATAATATATCCATATATATAAGTCTAAGTGTAGGATTTACCTTTTGGAAGAAATCTTGCAAAACCCCTTTTGAGTTCTTGAAGGAATTTCTTGAAAATATAAAGATTTTCAAGATTAATCCATGTTAATATAAGTGTTTAGGAGTAGTAATCAACTCAAAATACTCCAAAAATCTTACCTTGGATCATAGAAATGAAGAGTTGGACGGATTCCTCTTGAGAGAGCAAGCCCTTGCCCCAAAAATGACTTTGGAACTCTCTATACCCGGTCTTGGGGTATTTAGGGGCCTGCTACTAGCGCGCTCGCGCTAATTAGCGCGGGTTGAGGCAGAAAATAATCCATTAGCGCGGGCTACTAGCGCTCCCGCGCTAAGGCCGCGCTACTGACACATGCCCAGAACAATGGGCATAACTTTCTGTATACACCTCCAAATGACGAACGGGTTATTGCATTGGAAACAAGACTCAAAGGGCTTTAATTTGATAGGTTGTAGCTCACACAACTATTTATATAACGGGAGATATGATCGTTTCAAGTGAGGTCTTGTGCACACTCATTTACATCTTCGCCTATTATGAAGTTTTCCAACTTCAAAAGTTTCCGTTAACCATCCGAAATCACCCAGAGGCCCTCGGGACCTCAACCAAAAATACTAACACCTCCTAAAACGTCATGCAAACTTGTTCCAATCATCGACATGCATCAAACAACGCCAATCCATCAAATTACATCGAATTCAAGCTTAAGTTGTTCTAAAACTTCCAAAACACGCATTTAATCAAAAACCCGACCAAAAGACGTCCGAATGACCAGAAAATTTGCAGACATATCCAAAATCACATAATGAAGCTACAGAAATTGTCGGAATTCCATTCCGACCCCCGGATCAAAATCTCACCTATCGTTCGGATTCGCCAAAATTTCAAACTTCGGCATTTCAAGCCTAATTGAGCTACGGACCTCCAAAATACATTCCGAACGCACTCCCAACCTCGAAATCACCTAACAGAGCTAATGGAACCATCGGATTTCCGTTCCGAGGTCGTCTTAACAATGTTCCGACTACGGACCATTTTCTAACTTTAAAGCTCTCATTTAGGGACTAAGTGTCCCAAAATGCTACAAATTTCAGAACCGACTCTCCCGGCAAGCCACAATAGCAGAATTGAACTTAGGGGAACAGTTAAATTGGGGATCGGGGCGTAATTTTCTAAAACGACCGGCCGGGTCGTTACAGTTATAGGTCGTTTAGATTGAAAAATGATTTAGATAATTATATGCAAACTAAAAAAATCACACACATAGAGTCATTAAATAAAAATATAGAAAAATTACTTATTATTAAAAACTTTAGCTAAAGAAAATTATAATTTAGCATTTAACCAACAATGAATCAAAAATCTAATCAATTACCAACACAGTTAGTAACTAATCAATCTAAACGACCTATAACAGAGCTAATCGGAGTTATACCCGACCCAACCCCCCAAATTGGTATCAGAGCTAGTACTAAAAATAGTAGTAATAATAGTAGTTATAATAGTAGTAATAAACAAGACAGATTAAAAGAAGCAGATAGAATTAAAAATAAATTATATGATTTATATTGTTAATTTAATTACTTAAAAATCTCTAAAAATAATAATGATAGATTAGAACAACTTATAGATATAATCTCAAAATTAGAATGGAAACTAATAATACAACTTAAAAAATGAATAAAGAGGAATTTGCAGTAGACGAAAAAACATATGAAAACCCAGAAGGACTAAAAATAAAAATTGTATTTTCTAATATAGGAAGAAAATATAAGAAAATAGGAGACAACTTATATCTAATGTTAGAAAAAGAATCACTAAAACTAGAAGATAGCTTAACTGCTTTAGTAAGAATAACAAGAGAAAATGAGGAAATAGATCGAAAATATGAGATAGAAAAAATTAAACAACAATCAAAAAGAGAAATAAAACAAATAGAGGAAACAAAAAATGCTAAAATAATAGAATTAGAAAAAGAATTAAACATGTTAAAAGAACTATATGCAACTAGACAAAAAGAAAAAGAACAAGAAAATAAATTACAACTTGAGATAAATAGATTCAAAGAACAATTACAAGAAGGAAAAGAAGAAAAGTTAGAAATAATTAGAACAGAAGAAATAAATGAACCAAATAATAATAGTGATTTAGAAAATTATTCAGAAACAAGCGAAACATATACGGAACTCTTAGAAAATATAGCACAAGTCGAACAAAATGAAGAAGGTAAAAATGATCGTATAAAAATAAATGCTATAATAGATGAAAAATCTAGTACATCAGGAACAAAAGATATACAATTAGAGCAAAAAAGTTATATAAATTATGAAAATAATTATAAGAAAACATATAGAAATGATAGAGAACCAAGATATACGAAGTGGATTCCAACACAAATACCAACAACAATACAACATAATTTCTTAGATCTAGACTGTGTAAAAGATATAAATAAGACAATCCAGTTATGGGTAGGATACATGACGAAACAGATTATAGACAATAAAATAGGAATATCAGATGTACCAGAATATATAGAAAGAACGTTAATTGGAACGACTAAGTTATGGTTACAAAATATGACTAAAGATACCTTAGGAGTATTAAGAAATGATAAAAAATTTGATGGTGAGAAAGCTACAACATCTATAGAAATTTTGCATAAATATGAAACAACTATAATAAATGAATTTAGTAGTTGTCACGACCCTAGTTCACCAATTGTGAACATGTCGTGATGGCACCCAGTCCCCACGACTAGGTAAGCCTAATACGTTGCGGAATATACAAGTTATAAACACTTAAATGAGAAATAGCGGAAAAATAGCATAAAAGATATGTAATCCGTGCCGCTTGGCACATACATCCGTCACACAATGAATAAAACACTACCAAGATCCGGAACCCCACGGTAACACAGACTAAAAGAGAAAATACAACTGTGGCTCTATGTGTAAAAAGTATCTAACAACGAAATGAAGAAAAATGTCAACTAGTACTACTAGAATAGAAGGAAAGCCTCCGGATCTGCGGACGTAGCAGATCATACCTCGAGGTCTCCAGAAAAAGCTGCGGAAATCACCTAGCACGAGCCTGCTCAGATGGACCTGGATCTGCACAACGAAAGTGTGCAGAAGAGTAGCATGAGTACACCACGGCGGTACTCAGTAAGTGCCAAGCCTAACCTCGATGGAGTAGTGACGAGGAAGGTCGGGGCCCTACCGAGAAATAATAAAAATAATGATAATAACACCTAACAGTACAAAATAGGAATAAGTCCGAAATAACAACAATAAGATGATTACTGCAACTGTCTACAATTAAGCTAACAACAAATACCCAACTCAATAAAACAATTCCAGGACCTGTGGGAATTGAACCCACAGTCCCATTCTCAGTACCTCTAGGTCTTCGGGAATCGAACCCGCAGCCCATGTCTCAATAATATCTCAATAACTCAGGATCTCCGGGAATCGAACCAGCAGTCCCTACCAATAAGTTAGGATCTCGGGAATCGAACCCGTAGTCCTCATTTCAATAATCTCAGGATCTCGGGAATCGAACCCGTAGTCCACATTTCAATAATCTCAGGATCTCGGGAATCGAACCCGTAGTCCATATTTCAATAATCTCGGGATCTCGGGAATCGAACCCGTAGTCCATATTTCAATAATCTCAGGATCTCGGGAATCGAACCCGTAGTCCACATTTTAATAATCTCAGGATCTCGGGAATCGAACCCGTAGTCCATATTTCAATAATCTCGGGATCTCGGGAATCGAACCCGTAGTCCACAACCACAGCAAGTAAAGGAATACACAGAGAGAAGTATAATATGCTTAACGATAACTTCGCTGATGAACAGCGCCAGCAATTACCAAGAAAAACTCAAGTAAGTCAATTAATGTGACGACCCGGCCCGTCGTCACGGGAATTTCCACCCCGTTATGTTGAAATTGTATGTTTTATGCTTTTATATCAGTGCTAAAGTCTATCGGGTGAGTTAGGAGTGAATTGGATTAAAAATGAGGCATATAGCCTTTGTGAAGGAAACTTGAATAAGGAAAGTCAACCCGGAGTTGACTATTTGGTTAGAGGGCTTGGAATCATATTATGATGATTTGGTTAGCTCGGGAGGTGATTTGTGACTTAGAGGAGCGATCGGAGTTGAATTTGGAGGTCCGGTGTAGAAATAGGCTTGAATTGGCTAAGGTTGAATTTTAGCGAAATCCGAACGGTAGGTGAGATTTTGATCCGGGAGTCGGAACGGAATTCTGAAAGTTGCAGTAGCTTCGTTATGTGATTTTGGATATGTCCGCAAAATTTCAGGTCATTCGGACGTCGTTTGGTCGGGTTTTTGATAGAATGTGTAATTCGGAAGTTTTTAAGAAATTTAGGCTTGAATCCGTGTGTAATTGGTGATTTTGATGTTTAGGATGGTGTTTTTATGATTGGAACAAGTTCGTATCGTGTTTTGGGGTATGTTGGTGGTTTTCGTTGGGGTCCCGGGGGCCTCGGGGTGAATCCGGACCATCATCCGGCATTTGGAAGCAAGAAATGGTCTGCTGTAAATTGCAGATCACTGGGCATGAAATAAGCCTTCGCGTTCGCGAAGGAAGGTTCCGCATTCGCGAAGGCCAGGTTCAGTAAGTCATCGCGTTCACGAGGGCAATGCCGCGTTCGCGAAGGTTGGGGCCAGTTGGCCACCGCGTTCGCGATGGGTGGGTCGCGTTCGCGTAAGAGGAAAAGGTAAGGCATCGCGGACGCGTGACTTCACGTCGCGTTCGCGTAGAGTAAAAGTCAGGAGGCTGAGGAGTTGATCTTCGCGGACGCATGAGAGAGTGCCGCGTTCGCGATGAAGAAGAGGAAAAAGGCATCGCGTTCGCGTGAGAGGCGTCGCGAACGCGATGAAGAAAAGAGGCTGGCAGTGAAGTTAAGTTCAGAACAGAACCAGTCGCGGGTTTAATACCCAAAAATGCCATTTTTGAGTTCTAGAGAGAGAAACTCACGGGAATTGCTGGTAATTCATCGGGGATTCGTTGGAGGTAAGTTTTGTGGCTTAATTACATCATTTTAACATGAAATCATGGGTTAAATTTCTGTAAATGGAAGATTAAAGGTGGGTTTGAGCCCTAGGCCTAAATTTAAGAAAAACACCGATTTGAGTGGGCAAATGGAGTCCAATTTTGGTAAATTTTATATGCCTAGACTCGTATCGAGATGAGGATTCCGAATATATAACTTTTGTAATTTTTCGACAAGCGTACCGAAAGTCGGGTTTTGACAACTTTGGGAATTTTGATGTAAATCGAGTTCTATTGATTGGGTGTCGTCCCATTGGCCTAATTTGTTGTGTTTCTACTGTATTTGATCAGATTATACATGTGCGGAGCTTGATTCTCGTGGAAAGGGCATTGTGGAGTAGTCGTCGCACCGTATTGAGGTGAGTAATAGATGTGGGTGATGACCAGCGGGTTCGAAACCCCGGTATACCACTTTGTGACGCTGTATAGCGGCGAGACACGCACACTCTTGAGAGTGCGGGGTCGATCATGAACCGGAGACTATATATTAGTCCAACCTGTTGATACTGTATTATTGGCTATTCTCGAGCCGTTGAACCCCCTTCTTGGGCGGTTGAGTATACTTGTGGGCCGTGAGCCGGTTATTGGATCCCGCGAGGATCGTTATAATTGTCTTATCATATAGACATGCTAGTTTACTACTAGTCCGCAGCTATTTCTGTTATTATGCTAATTCCAATCTCTGGAACTTGATATTACTGTTTTCCAACTGAAAAATGATAAAAGAGTTTTCAAAAACTACTTTTGAGCTTGCGAGGCTGTATCTGCATATTAGCCGACTAGTAGTGGATCGGGCTGCGCGCCGCAGCGAGATATATATATGTTGTATCGGGCTGCACACCGCAGTAAATATCTCTATGAGATGTGCTTGGGCTGTAGGAGCCCCTCCGGAGTCTGAACCCCCACAGTGAGCACGGGTACCCAAAATTGGAGTCGTGCTACGCGCCGTAGCGGTCATATCATGCATTGCATTGCATTTAGCTACATCTGCTAGCTGTTATGCTATTTATTGGTAATTG